>SEYY01009110.1:0-5000 GCA_009176605.1 Armadillidium nasatum
GAGTTTTGATGTAAAGTTGAAGTTTAGGAACAGTGGGGAAAGGAGTAGTGGGGCGGAAGATGTTTGAGATAAAGTTGAAAATAGTGTTTTCAATAAGAGTGTTTGGATAAAAATTAAAAGTAAAGAATTTTTGTAGGTAAAGGAGTTCAAGATGGAAGTTATACCAGTTTGAGCATATTGAGTATGATCTATGTAAGTATCCGGATATGGTAGTTAGCTTAAAAGAGTATGATGTGGAACTTAGAAAATTGAGTCCTAAGAGAGATGTGGTTGGCTTACGGAATACTGAGGTAGTAAAACCTTGGGGTGCATGCGATATAAGTATGTCAAGGAATGGAAGTGAATTATTGGTTTCATGTTCACATGTGAATTGAATATTTGTGTGTTGTTTGTTAATGTATTGGAAGAAGAGGTCGGAATGGGATTTGTGCTTGAATATGAGGAAGCAGTCATCTATATAACGTTTGTATATAATGGGTTTAAAGTCGGGGGGGACATTGGTTTAGCCAGATGGTTTCAAAATGTGAGAGGAAGATGTTAGCGAACGTGGGACCAAGGGGTGATCCCATTGGCATGCCGTCTATTTGTTTGTAAAAGTGATCTTCAAAAGTGAAAATGGTGTCGTTTACAGCAAGTGATAAAAATTGTTGGAATAAAGGTTTGGTTAAGCCTAGTTTTGTATGGGTATTGCTATTCAGAATGATATTACAGGTTTCATGAACTGGTATATTGGTGAAAAGGTTGGTAATATCAAAACTGGTCATAAAACAGTTGGGGAGGTTAAGGGATTGTATATATTTTGCAAAGGTGAAGGAGTCGGAGACTGTTTGTTCATTTTTTGTGAGATGGTCTAAGTGAGGCACAAGGCATTTACAAAGATTATATGAAGGAGTATATATATATATATATATATATATATATATATATATATATATATATATATATATATATATATATATATATATATATATATATATATATATATATATATATATATATATATATATATATATATATATATATATATATATATATATATATATATATATATATATATATATATATATATATATATACTAAAACAGTCTCAATTATAATCATTCATAATAGATTAGCTTTATCCCTGCTTTCTTATTTGCAAATAACTTTGAAATCTTTATAATCTATAGTTCTGTGGCGACATCAAAATGAATTGCGGTAAAATCTAGGTAACGAAGGATAATCACGTATTAATTTGTGCTATTCCAAGATTTTTTTTTTTTTTTTTTATCCTTTTTGGAACCCAGAATGATCACTTCTTAGTTCCCATAGTAATTAGATGCTTCAGTATACAAATAAATTTTAAATAGGGTACAGGATCGTAATTTTATTAGATTTTATTAAAGAATTTACTATCAATCTTCTTGGCATGTAAAACTTTTAAAATTTATGTATTGTGCTGCAAAAGATTCCATCATTATCCGATCTGTATATTTAGAAGTTTTAATGCAGTTTTCTGAATTTCATAAAGACATTCTCTCTCAGAGCTAGCTACAAACTCCACTCATATTAGGTGAGCCAACTACATATTGCCAAACCTGTGTGGAACTTTCAGATTTATATTAATTTAAACGTTAAAAGTTTAGAATTTGAAAGGTCTTCGACATACACACAACATATTTTAAGAATTTGAATATTTATAGAATTTTAACAAGTCAACATACCCTCTTAGCACTATTTACTGATTCGCTTATATCAGTGAAACATAATAGTAGGGAAATGAAATATAAAATTCTTCAAAATTCAAATAGAATATGACAAAGTAAGATTTGCTGCCCTAAAAATCCTCTTTCGAGAACAATTTTTTAAGGTATAAATATTTATTGCATACATAATATATTCTTTTATTTCGTTTTTTGAAAAAATAAATTCATATATATATATATATATATATATATATATATATATATATATATATATATATATATATATATATATATATATATATATATATATATATATATATATATATATATATATATATATATATATATATATATATATATATATATATATATATATATATATATATATATATATATATATATATAAATGTGCACTCATAACCAGGGTTGGCATAATAAGAATCAAATTAAATAAATCAGTTTAATTTTTACGGATTTTTTTCAAAATTTTATTTTTATTTTCAATACTTAAAAAAAAAAAAATAACGTTACGGTCTCATATTTTTAAGTTCAGAATAATAATATATTAGAACTTTAAATGAACTAGAATTAATATAAAAGACAAGTGAGTTATATAAAATTTCAATAGAAATATTTTTTATTTTAATTATTTTATTCATTTATTTAGCAAGCTGTAAGAATAAGACCGTGACGCAACTACCCTTATTAATCATTAATTTCATCTAGTTAAAAACAAAAAATGAATGTAAGCTATCTAATATCTATAAATATAACTTATATAAAAAGTTTATTGTAGTTGTTCCATGTATAAAAAAATAATAAAAAAATTAGAGTGAAAAGCTTTAGGATTGAAATACTTTTTTTTTTTTTTAAATAGATTTAATCGGACCAATTCACTTAAATGTAATATTCAATTCAAAGCTCTGTCTCTCTATTTACTTATTTTCTAATTAATGTTTTATTTTCCTCGAAATTTCAGAACTGGGAATTCCAATGATAAAAATATTTTATTTTAATATAATTAAAAAAATAAAATAACACAGAACCATAAAATATTCTTAAAAATAATATAATATAGTTTACTCATTTTCTGTAAAATTTAAATACAGTGAATTGGTTCTATCAGTCGCATTTTCATATTTAAAAAAAATTTAAATACCTTGTACTGTATATATAAATAAAAAACACAAATTTGATCCATATATGAATCAAATTCAAAAATATCATCAATGCTGCTCGTAACAAAATGCACTCCTTTTTTTTTGAAAAAAAAAAAAAAAAAAAAAATATATATATATATATATATATATATATATATAATATAATTATATATATATATATATATATATATATATATATATATATATATATATATATATATATATATATACTTTTATAAATTAATATGGCCTATTCAACCCATTTTAAAATTATTAAGTGAACTACAGTACTAATTATTACATCTTGAAGCAAACAATTTCTCTAAAACAGAAAGAAAGAAAAAAAAAAAAAAAAAAAAAAAAGTATTTCCTTTAAATGACCTTTTCTCTCCCGTTGTTCTCTAGTACGAAAATTTCTTCTTCTGGGTAGAGTCAGAAAATAAACAAATTTAATAAATCTGAACCATCCCTTTTAATAAAATCTTTGCAGAAACAAAAATCATCACAGCTCTACAGAACACCTCAAAAATTAAATGCGATTTACAAACTATTCCACAATAATCATTCAACAAAAGGCTTACCATGACCATCATAGTTTTTAATATATATATATATATATATATATATATATATATATATATATATATATATATATATATATATATATATATATATATATATATATATATATATATATATATATATATATATATATATATATATATATATATATATATATATATATATATATATATATATATATATATATATATATATATATATATATATATATATATATATATATATACACAAAACAAACAGGTAATGAAAACTAAAGTAAACTTAAGATTTTATTTTCTCATCTGAGATTGATAAAAAAAATGCCTCTATGTCTAATAATGTAACTGACAACTTCAGAACAAAATTAATACACTATTAAATATATTTTACAACTGTAATTCAAATGTACAAAAATAAAACGAAAAAATCGTCCTAAGTATTGATGATAATTAATATTTGAACGATACACACTAAATAAATCTTATAACACACCATAAAAATAAACCTTATATAATCTATATATATAAGACGTATTTTTAGATGTTTACGGTGTGTGGATTACCAAACTCATCAATTAAATACCGTTTACTTGTTACTAGATGTATAAATTAATTCTCTTAAAACGTGGTTTTTAAGCTTCGGAAATGTTAAAAATTTGTAAATCAAATTTCTATTCATAGAAGTTTAAAGAAAACAAAAATATTTCCTTTTTTTTTCTTCTTTTTTTATGTTATTAATTTCTTTGAGAGAATTGTGTGCAAATATTTTCACACAAATTAACTTCCAAAAATACATGACATTCATATTTAAAAAAATGCCCAAATAATTTGGTACACGTAAATCTTTTCTCCTTTTTTTTAAGTGTTTAGAAAAAAGAAAAAAATTACTCGTTAGACGTTTTTTTCTCTTGGTTCAATATAGCGAACTTGGACAAGGGCGTTACTTCCGAAGGAGGGATCTGTCATGCGCTCCCAGTCTGTCTGTCCAAGAACAAACCCTCGGTCTCGAGCGGAGGATTGTCGGTTTCTTTCTTCAATGTCGGCCCATCGGACCTGGATGAAGCAATTAATAAATTTAAATTTGGTTACAGGCTTATATATATAAATATAATAAATAAATCCCCACACATGTAAGATATGAAATTCTCATAAATGATTTATTTTTAAGGCAGCAAAATCAAAAAAATAAAATAATTGGAATATTTAAAAATAAAATATAGGCTTATACAAACTGAATAAATAGAAATTATTGAAAGATAACCTACAATTTCATGAAACTTTTTGAATTATACTTTACAAAAAACTATATTAGGAACAAATGGTGGTGAATGAACTGAGCAAATAAGATATATTTTTGAAAATACCCTTAAAACAAATCCAAATAGATAACGATAGAATCAAAATCCATCTTCATGTGAGCTGGTTTAATCACAGACAAATTTCAATAATAAGCTGTAGCTTATTCTTGGAAAAGAGAGTGAAAAGTACTTATATTAATTTTAAGTACAGTAGCTTCACAATCGTTGTGGAAATCTATTTAGCTTGGAGAGAAGCATGTGAATAAAAATTATGTTCTAAACATTCAAATCACACGA
>SEYY01009110.1:7500-12500 GCA_009176605.1 Armadillidium nasatum
TATATATATATATATATATATATATATATATATACCATGAAAAGTTGTTCACCCACTACTATATTGACTTTACTTTATTTTCTTCATGTGCTTTGCAGACCTAAATATTGAACTTCTCAATACATCCGGTACCAGAAGACTTTTTACTAGTTTTTTTTCATATATTATATATATATATATATATATATATATATATTATATATATATATATATATATATATATATATATATATATATATATATATATATATATATATATATATATATATATATATATATATATATATATTACAGACTTTACTCAAAATCATTCTTTCTGGCATAATTGGTAATTGGTATAAAATTGTCTTTATATGCATTTACACAGTCTATGATAATGAATGGGAAAAATCCTTCATCAATTTGCTTCTTGAATGAGCGAACAAGAGCTTGGCGATACTGATCTTCCAAATGGGCCTCATATTCGTATTCCATCATCTGAATGAGAAAGGAATTTAGGTTATTTAAATTATATTATATTATATTATATTATATTATATTATATATATATATATATATATATATATATATATATATATATATATATATATATATATATATATATATATATATATATATATATATATATATATATATTATTCGTCCATAAATAAAACAAATATTACCTTTGTTTTAAACCATTTTACCGGTATCTGGTTCTTTTACAAGTTTTTCAACTTCAATCATGAAATAATCGTCCAAACAGAGAATGCGAGGAGCGCTGCCTCCATTCTCAATCTCACGATCCTAGTAATAAAAATACATTATGTAATTAACAATGATGGCCATTATATATATATATATATATATATATATATATATATATATATATATATATATATATATATATATATATATATATATATATATATATATATAATATATATATATATATATACTAAACAACACCCCCATACCTTCAACAAATCCCCAAAGATTCTCGGCCTAACATTTGACACTCGCCTCACGTTCTCCAAGCACATTCAAAATACCACCTCAGCCGCAAACAGAAAACTCAACATCCTCAAAACAGTTGCCAACACAGACATACACAACAACATACAAACCTCAATTGCAATCTACAAACAATTTATACGCCCCACCATTAACTACGCCTCCCCTGTCTGGCACCCTCTGCTCTCCAACCAAAACTTAACGACACGCCAAATAACGCAAAATAAAGCCCTTCGCACCATCACCGGCTGCACACGCACAACCCCTCAACAACACCTACACAACGAAACCAAGATACTACCAATATGGAATCACCTCGAAATGATAGGCACCCAATTTTACGCAAAAACACGCCTACCCACACACCCATGTCACAATACTCTCCTCCAACCTACCCCACAAAGACTAACACAGCCTCCATCGTCCACCGGCGCCTTTTACAAACAGATCCTAAATCACATCCCCCCTCCTCCCCCCAATACCACAACACTAACACACTCAACTAACACACATACTTGATCAACAGAACTAACACACTCATACATGATTAACAGACCCCCCCCCGAAATAAACCCCGACTTCAACAACCTCCCAAGACACTTACAAACCTCACTTGCAAGATTGAGATGCGGGCACCACCCAAACCTACATTACAAACACGAATTCAAAATAAACCAGGCAGCATCTCCCACCTGTACTAGATGCGGAATGGCCCCGGAGACCGTGAAACACTTTCTATTACGCTGTCCTTCCAACTGTCGCCCCAAAATCTTATGGGGCATCACTTCTTTTTAAGGATCTCTGGACGAGACCGACTGCGGCAGGGAAGGCTTCATTAGCGAAGTGTGGCCGCCTCAACATGGGGTGGTCAGGGGGTGAGAAGGTAAAATAAAAAAAAAAATATATATAGGTATATATATATATATATATATAATATATATATATATATATATATATATATATATATATATAATATATATTATATATATATATATATATATATATATATATATATATATATATAATATATATATATAATCGGGTGGTTAAATTGTATGGGCCGATGTTGAATGTGAACCACACCTAAAACGTCAAGTTTTTTACTGCATTTCATTTGACTTTTTTCAATTTCAGACTTACTCAATTTGAACCATGGAAAGATACACAATGTAAAGTAATTTGTGTTTTATTCAAAATCAACATCGGCCCTTAAAATTTAACCACCCTTTATATAATATATATTATATAATAATATATATAATAATATATATATATATATATATATATATATATATATATATATATATATATATATATATATATATATATATATATATATATATATACTACCTTAATCATTTTTGCAATGGTTGATTTCCCAGATCCCGGCAACCCTCTCAGAATGATGACCAATTTTGGTGGTCTCATAAATCTTCCAGGTACTGATATAAGATCATCAATGGTGACAACTTCTTTCCCAATTGGTAGTGCATCAAATTGTCTGAAAGGTAAATAATATATATATATATATATTATATATATATATATATATATATATATATATATATATATATATATATATATATATATATATATATATATATATATATATATATATATATATATATATATATATATATATACTAAAAAAACTCTTTTCTCCATAGAAAATGCAATGATCTTTCTGGCATTTTGCAAAAATATCAAATCTAATTTTGCTTCTTCCTCTTTCCCTCTTTAGTATCTTCCAACAGTACAACTGCTGTTTTACCTTCTTCTAAAGCTGAACTCTTCGCTCAAACTTTTGCCTTAATTCAAATTTAGACGATTCCGGAGCTATTCCTAATCCTTCAACCCCCTCCAACTCATTTATGCCTAAAATTGTAATTTCTTCTAAAGATGTCATTTCTGCTCTCTCTGAGCTTAATACTAAGAAGGCGTATGGTCCGATGGTATTGCTCCTGTAATTCTAAAAACTTGTGCTTCCGAGCTTGAACTCTGCCTTGGTAAACTGTTTTGTCTTTGTCTTTCTACTTCAACCCTTCCTTCTTGCCTGTGCCGAAGAAGGGGACCCCTCTCAACCCTCTAACTAACGTCACTATTTCTTTGACCTCCGTTCTCTCTAAAGTTTTCGAATCTATCCTTAACAGGAAGATTTGGAAACATCTCAAATTCTTCTAATCTTATCTCTGATCGCCAGTATGGCTTTCGTAAGAAACGCTCTACTGGTGGTCTTTCCCTTCTCTCTGACTCTTGGTCCTCCGCTCTTCAGCATTTCGGTGAATCTTTTGCTGTCGCGCTGGACATATCGAAAGCTTTCGATAGAGTCTGGCACAAAGCTTTGATTTCTAAACTTCGCTCTTTCGGTATCTATCCTTCTCTCTAATTTCCTTTCCGGTCGTTCTATAGCAGCTGTTGTAGACGGCCACCGTTCTTCCTTTAAATCTATTAATAGTGGTGTTCCTCAAGGATCTGTCCTATCCTCAACACTTTTTCTACTTTTCATTAATGACCTTCTCTCTATTACCTAATCTCCTATCCACTCCTATGCTGATGACTCCACCAGTCATTACTATTTCCAGCTTGAAAGAAGTCCCTCACAGTTGATAGACTCGAGAAGAGTAGCCTTGGAGCAACTAACCTCTGATCTTTCACTTATTTCGAAGTGGGAAAAAAAAAAAAAAAAAAAAAAAATGGTCGTTTTCAATGCCTCAAAAACTCAGTTCCTCCATCTCTCCACAATCTTCCACACAACTATGATGTCTCCTTCAAAAACACACAACTCAAACTTTCATCTGTTCTTAATATTCTCGGTGCATCCTTTCTTGTGATCTTTCTGTGAAAGACCACATTACTCCTCTTCTAAACAAGCTTCAAAAAGGTTGGATGTTCTGAGGCGCCTTCAGAATTACTTCACGCCACCCCAGTTGCTTGCTCTCTATAGGGGTGTTGTTAGCCCCTGTATGGAGTATGCTTCGCACATCTGGGGTGGTTCCACTCATACAGCTCTCCTTGAGAAGGAAGAATCTAGGACTTTTCGTCTCATCAACTCTCCTATCTTACTAACTCTTTTCAATCTCTTTCTGCCCATTGAATTGCTGCGTCACTCTCTCTTTACTATCGCTATTACAACGGACACTGCTTTTCTGAACACTCTCGTTGCATACTTCCTTCACTTGAGAAGGGTTCGTGCGACATGACTTTCTACACAGTCTCATCCTTTCTCTGTCCAACTCTCAAACCCCAGACTTAACCGCTATGCTCAATCTTACATATACTCTACTGGTAAAGTCCGGAACACACACCATTTATCTGTTCCCAACTTCCTTTGACTTGCATACTTTCAAACGCGTTGGCCTCCTTTGATCAGGATAGGATTTTTTCCCCCCCAAAAAAAATAAATAATTAGCAAATCAGTTACCGAAGGAGAAAAACAAAGCTACTAATATAAAAAACAAAGCTACTAATATAAGGTGGCTAAAATAAACTTTAAAAAATATTACTTTACAATACAACCATCATGAAAATAATATACGTAATATGAGAAACAATATATAATAAAAATACTTACTTATTACTATTTTCAAATTGAGGCTTCTCATAATCTCTAGACTTCATACCTGTATTATATATATATATATATATATATATATATATATATATATATATATATATATATATATATATATATATATATATATATATATATATATATATATATATATATATATATATATATATATATATATATTATATATATATTATTATTATATGGACAAAATGAAGAATAAACTTTACCATCCCGCTCGTCATCTGAATCTGGAGGATCGTTAGTATGTCTGGTGAACTGATGAGGTGGATGGTTTGTGTCCGAGGCCCCTAATTCAAAAAAAGGCCTTCCTTTACTTTGGTTAGGCCCATTTTTACCCCCACGGCCAAAGTTATTTCTTCCTCCCCCTTCACCACTATAAGGGGGGCCCGGTAGTTCCATGCTCATAAGAGGTTCA
>SEYY01009110.1:17500-22500 GCA_009176605.1 Armadillidium nasatum
ATATATATATATATATATATATATATATATATATATATATATAATATTGATGAATAACTCGATAGTGGTTATTCCAACAAAACTTTTCTTCCAAAGCAATGGCCAATCCTGCTATAAGAATTGAAAAGATATAACAGGATGCAGATAAGGTAAATGTAGGTAAACTTCATAAGGTGAAGATTAGAAGAACAAGTTTACTACACTTGATATAATTTGAAAGATAATCATGAATACGAGTTGGGAAGTTGCATCAAAGATTAAAAGTTGTCAGTGTGTTACTTGTTATGGATAGGTTCCGACCGGGGTTTGAATTTTGCGGAGACCGGGGATCTGGCTAGGGTTGCCTAAAATTTGTAAAGAGATCAAATTGCTTAGGTAAAATAAAAAAAATTATCAATGATGACTCTCTTGGTTTCTGGAAGGCAAAGCAAGAATGATCTTCCCACACTAGAAACATTGGCAAGAATATATTTGTACCCACCAACAAACTCCAGTGAAAGTGAAAGAGAATTCAAAGTAGGGAAATCAATTCAAAAATATAAGAATCAAGCTATTGCCAAAAAATGTAGAAATGTTACCATTTTTAAAATACAATCTTAGAGCAGTAACATATTCAGCATAACTGCCCTCTGTTCCTAAACATTTCAAGATTAGATTTTAATAGTGAATAGTGATTTAGGTGAATGAATCGTTTGTTTCCTCATTTATGTTGCATTCGTTTTGCCACACCCAATATGTAACGAAAAAGTAATGGAATTAAAATCTTAATTATATTATTTTTGATTTAATCCATCATTAATAAATATAATTTGCAATGAACACTGGCAGGTGAACCCAGGTTCTTTTAGGATAATTAGTCAGGGTTCCGGTCGGTCCATAAAGACATTGTAAGTGTTTAAAAATGAAATCATTAAAAATAATGATTCAGAGAAAGAAAAAGATGGGAGAGTATGGCCTATTTTTCAGTTGAAAAGGCCAAATTAAAGATAATCAGATGAGTTAAAATAAAGTAGACACATTAAGTATCCTTAAATTGTCAAGATTTTAAAAGCCTTAAGAAACTTGGGAAAATTCCAAATCATAACAATCGTTGCTACTCATAGATATACAACAAAACAGATGGATGAAGACTAAGATAGTTGCACTAAGAAATGGAAGTAAGATTTCAAGTCAGTGCATGGTAACTCCTGAGTTTTAGTTAATTGAAGTGGGTCATATATTTTTCTATTGAAACAATGTATTCAAACAAGAATATAAAATTTACCTCCTTCATCGTCAGTAGTTGCTTTCTTTTTTGATGGCTGAACAGGTTTTTGTTTTGGGGTTGAAGCAGCTGCACTTTGGTCACTAAAATAATAATAATAATAATAATAATAATAATAATAATAATAATAATAATAATAATAATAATAATAATAATAATATATATAATAATATATATATATATATATATATATATATATTATATATATAATATATATATATATATATATATATATATATATATATATATATATATATATATATATATATATATTAGTCTTACAACAAGTTAAAATAAGTTATCAAAAATTAAGCTTAACTTCTTCAGTAAATTAAATTTAATTAATCATGCAAACAGCATGTCTGAAAGACTAATACATTGTTATCCATCATACAGAAAAAGTTACAATCCCCACCAATAAACAAAACTACTTACTCTGAAGACTCTGCTTTGATGTTGAACCTCTGAACATCTTTAATAGCTTCCCAAGGACTGTCACTTTCGTCTTCCTCTTTTGGTTTACTCTTGTTAACTGGCTTTCCTCTCCCTTCTTTGTCACTAAATGAATCTCCTCCTCGGTCGGATCTTCCCCTTTTATTTTTATCATATCCTCTGCTTCCTCCTCTTCCTCCTTGAGAATTAGGAAACCTATGATTAGAATCTTCCCCCCAATTATTTGGTGGTGCATTATTATTATTCCAACTTTGAGGTCCTTGGTTATTTGGACCTCCCATCCAATTAGATGGACCTCTGTTGTTATTCCACTGCCCAGGTCCATGATTCCAGCCATCATCATTCATATTTTGGTTAGAATTCCAATTTGGTGGAGGTCCCTCATCATCTTCATCATCATCATCTGCTAGATTCGGGTTAGCACCCCATCTTGATTTAAATGGTCCACCACGACCTCTCCCACCTTCTTTTGGGGGACCTCCATGACTGTGTCCACTTGGACTTAGCTGACTAGGGCCTCCTGGACCACCTGGGTGTCTTTGGTTAAACCCTGCCGGACTTCCTCGGTTTGAGCCAGGACCACTTTGATTTGGCCCTCCTGAATTAAAAGGACCTGGTCCAGGCCCCATAGGCCCACCTTCACTTGGATCCATTGGTCCACCATGTCCTGGACCCATAGGTCCATCATGTCCTGGACCCATAGGCCCACCATGCCCTGGTCCCATTGGTCCACCGTGTCCTGGACCCATTGGTCTGCCTTGTCCTGGACCCATTGGTCTGCCTTGTCCTGGACCCATTGGCCCACCTTGACCAGGACCCATTGGTCCACCTTGTCCTGGGCCCATTGGCCCTCCTTGTCCAGGACCCATTGGTCCATCTTGTCCTCGACCTCCAGGTCCCCTTGGACCTAATAAAGGACCTTTCTGAGAAGAATCATTGTTCATATTTGGTCCCATATCACCTTGATTTGATGGTGGACCACCACTTTGCTGATTTGGGCCCGAATTCCATGAATAGTTACCTTGATTGGAACCTCCACTGTTCCAACCGGAGTCTGTCTGTTGATTTTGACCAGTACCCGAATTAGATGGGGGACCTTGATTCCAGTCCTGTGGCTTTGAAGGTCCAGAACTAGGATCATTAGAACCCCAATTGGATGGCCCTGGACCCTGATTTGAATTCCAATTTTGGTTGGGTCCATTCCAGTTTTGATTTGGCCCATTAGCTCCCCAATTAGGTCCTTGCTGAGATCCAGGAGGTCCCCAATTTGATCCTTGGTTAGGACCCCAATTTTGTCCTTGATTCTGGTTATTAGGAGTATTTGCACCAGAATTCCAATTAGGTCCTTGATTTTGAGGACCTGAAGAAGAGTTCCATCCCGGTGCTTGGTTCTGATTTGGACCCCCAGAACCCCATGACTGGCCTGTTTGGTTTGGGGGTGCATTATTTGTCCAAGATTGTCCTTGGTTAGGTCCTCCCCAATTCTGTCCTTGATTTGGGGGAGCATTAGGACCCCAGTTTGATTGGTTTGAGCCATTCCCTTGATTAGGCCCATTAGGACCCCATGATTGACCTTGGGGAGGTGCATTTGAACCCCAGTTTTGATTTGATCCATAGCCTCCCCATGACTGTCCTTGAGCAGAATTTGAGTTCCAGGATTGGTTAGGGGGAGGCTGACTTATTAGCGGTTGATTTGGGGGAGGTTGACTTGGAGGAGGTTGGCTCGGAGGAGGTTGATTTGGGGGATGGACAGGAGGAGGTTGATTTGGGGGAGGATGACCGGGAGGAGGTTGGCCTGGAGGAGGTTGGACAAGGGGAGGCTGGACTGGAGGAGGATGACTTGTGGGTGGTTGACTTGGAGGAGGCTGATTAGGTGGTACTGGTGCTTGAATTGGGGGAGCCTGGCTTGGAGTTGCTTGAGGCTGAGCAGTTCCATCACTAGCAGTTGCCTGGATATATATATATATATATATATATATATATATATATATATATATATATATATATATATATATATATATATATATATATATATATATATATATATATATATATATATATATATATATATATATATATATATATATATATATATATATATATATATATATATATATATATATATATATATATATATATATATATATATATATATATATATATATATAGGGTGATTCAAAATTATGGTAAAAATGGTAAAAAATTTTGGTAACTCATAAGATGCAAAAATAAAGGTAAAAGTTCCTATAAAGGTATGACGTAATGTGCTTAGTTTTCCGCCTGGCTGTCTGCATGCGTTTGTTACTAAATATTTTGTATCTACGAAACCAAGTAAGTTACAAACTCTAAATTTGGGATTGTTGACCAAAACAACCAACTACCATATAAATGCACTGTCTGTTTGTGTTACGCATTACTTTGTAACTCATTGACTGTCTGTGTCTCTTACGTGTTATTTCGTTGAATATGGAACGTAATTACCACGTGTATTCATACTCTGAACAAGCTGACATGCATTTAATGTATGGGATTGGGACGCTGCAATAGTTCTGCAGCAAGACGTTTGTACCAAGAGAAATATCCCAACCGAATTTGTCCAAGCGCAAGGTTTTTTTGCCACTATTCATCAACGCCTGTCTGAAACAGGTTATTTGCAGTCCAAAGAGCACACTAATGCAGGCAGACCCTGATCTACTAGGACTGTTGATTTAGAAGAATTAGTTCTTAATGAAATATCTGAGCATCCTGAAAAGAGCACGCGAGAATTGTCACTACTGTTTAATTCGAACCAATCTAGTATTTGGATGTTACTGCACGAGCAACAGTTACACCCGTACCACATCCAACAGGTGCATACTCTATTGCCACGTGACTAGTATTTGGATGTTACTGCACGAGCAACAGTTACACCCGTACCACGTCCAACAGGTGCATACTCTATTGCCACGTGACTATGCTCCTCGTGTTGTTATTTGTCAATGATTTTTAGACAAATGTATTCACCCAAACTTTTATAGAAGGTTTTATTTACCAACAAGGCTCACTTTATAAGAACAGCTATCGTTAACGTTCATACGAAACACAATTGGGTAGACGAGAATCCTCATGCCATCAAACAGAATCATTCACAACATCAGTTTCCAATAAATATTTGGGCAGGAATTTTAAATGATCATCTACTTATGTTCCAGCTTCCTCCCAGGCTTAATGGCATAATCTACTTAAACTTTTTGAAGCATGAGCTCCGTACCTTGCTTGATGATGTACTTCTTCAGTTGTGCCA
>SEYY01009110.1:27500-72500 GCA_009176605.1 Armadillidium nasatum
ATTTTTTTTTTTTGTGCCATTTTCAAAAACAATTTTCATAAACTATTTTATATCAAATCAATTTTACAACAAAAGACACTCTACTAACTGTTGATAGGGGCAAGAATTTTTAAATTATAAGTTTCTATGAGACAATCAGACTAATCTAATGGCCTACACAATCCCATTATCAAGGTTATTTGAATTTTCATTTCTAGGGGTCCATAAATTATAGTTACTATAGTGAACCAATAAAGATTGTAAAATTAAAGTGGTAATCAAGAAGCTATCTCAATCATCATCTCTTCTGTACTAGAGAACCATTAAAAAAGAGAGTAAAATTAACATGTAGCAAATAAGTAAATTAAGCAGAAGTTTGACTGAAATTAAACTTCTAGAACATTCAACTGATTTTATTTTAATATATTTTTTTTTGTTCTACATGATTACTTGTAAATATATCTAGGTACTATATAATATTTTTTATATTTCCTTGTAATACAGGATTGTTTAACAGTCCTGAATATATCTAGGTAATATAACCAATACAAATATCCATATTCAGAATTACAGCTCATTTTAAGGGTTTTGGCTATATTTAGACTAGAGAATAACTTAAAATAAATTACGGGTATATATATATTTATTTATTTGTAATAGGACAATTAAGAATTTTTTGATGATGATGAAATTGGAAAGTATATTTTACAAATTTCCATTATTTTAATAAATTTAACAATTTTATAATAAGTAAAATGTGTAAATACATGTAATTTTAATATATATCATAATATAGGGGTGTCCAACTCACTCTCTGCCTCAGATATGAGCTTATAGATATCAAAGTACTGCTCATAAGTTAATAAAATTTGTTACAAACAAACTTTGGTGCGTGAGAAAAGAGGTAGAATTATGAGAGATTACACCACTTGTCACGCATCCAATGTCAGCATGTACAAAACTGAGTCCTCCTTTGAAGATTAGGTCATTTCCAAAGGACTTCGGCGGTAACCTTCCTAAATATGAGAAAGCTTGTGCAGGCATGCCTTGATTGCTAATGGCAATCACTTCCAACACTTGTTGTGATGTTAGCACTACTCTCACACCAAAGTTTGTTCATGACAAACTTTTTTTTTAACTTATGACTAGTACATGCTTTGATATCTATATATTAATATCTGGGGAGGAGAAAAAGTGACACACACTGTAGTATCTTGGGAACATTAGATTTTAAAAATTGTAAAATGTGATAACATGGACAGACATGCAAAATTCTAGTACTTTAAATTTAGATCTCTTAAATTGTGATGCATATATACTATCTTTTATCAAGTTTCTGGGGTAATTTGATTTTGTTTTGGAAGAGTATGTTTGGCCCTCACTACTAAACAGCCTTTCACTCTCAATGGAAGAGGGTGGAGTATAGATATTTATAAGCAAATTAATCATCATAATAATAACCACAAAATTAGCAATGAAGATTGAGAAAAAATATGCCAATTTTGCTGATGATGATTAATTGTCCCATCACTAATATTATATATATATATATATATATATATATATATATATATATATATATATATATATATATATATATATATATATATATATATATATATATATATATATATATAAAAAAGGATAATGACAGCTGCAAACATTCATAAAATTAATCATCATTGTTTCAACCTCAAACAAAGGTAATTATCAGAGCATTTAACCGCAATCTCCATTCTCTTCAGCCTAACAAGAAGCTTATTTTATTTTGTGATAACTATTTAAATATATAACACTGCTATAGTTATTATTATAAATATAATTGATATTGAACATGCCATTATTATTAATCTAATAATAGTTCCAATTTTTGTACATTATGATGTCATTTAATATCAACACTCAATATTATATTATTTAACAGCTGCAGTTTTGAAGATAACCTTAGTTTGAGATTGAAATGTTATGAATAAAGTTACAAATATTTAAGGGTGTCATCTATGTCCTTTTTATCTAACATGTGTTTTCAGAACAAATGTTTCCACCGCCATATATATATATATATATATATATATATATATATATATATATATATATATATATATATATATATATATATATATATATATATATATATATATATATATATATATATATATATATATATATATATATATGGGTTGGATTGACTCTAGCTATTGAGAGCTGGAGCTGGTATTATTTAGAGCTCCAGAACAGGTTCATTGGAGCTACTCTGAAGCTCCAAAACCACCAATTAACCCATGAATGAACATTAAAATTGTTAAAATTTTAAATTATGAAATTAGTCAAAACTAAAATTCAATGAGCACAAATTGGTCAACAGCTCCTAGAAAACGTTGATGAATAAACATACATTGGGTAATTTTTTCCTTTATATTAAAAAGATTTTGCTCTTCATAATAACAATATAATAGTGAAAGTAATATAATAATTTAAGAATTTTTTAAAAATTTCATGCCCTAAAAGCTTACTTGAGAATTATTTCTACTTTTTAGCAATGAATTAAATTTAACTCTGCATGAAACTTTTTATATCCATTGAAAATTGACTTTGTCATAAAAAAATTTCAAAACATTAAAAAAATTAAATAGAATAAGGATTTTGCATAAAATCAGACAGCTACAAATGGAATATATTATTACTAATAAGCTGAGGATATTTATACTTTTATATACTAGTTTTTAATTCAATCGTATATTAAAATGAATGTACAGATGTGGACTCCTCACCACAGGTTAAATGAAGATTAATAAAGCTTGCTGAATTGTTGTGTCACTCTCTCTCTATGCGATCGTTTTTACAATGAATGCCTGAACTTTCCAGTTGTATACCAACTCCACTAAGAAGGGCTCATGTTAAATGCCTTTCTACACAGTTTTATCTTTTCTACCAATTCTGACCCAGACTTAACTGCTATATTCAATCTTACATATACTCTACTAATAAAGTCTGGAACACAACATTTATCTATTTTCTCAACTTCCTTTGACTTACACACCTTTAAACACCACCATGTATCAGGACATGTCGGTCTTTAATTCGACCTCAATTCTAATTGCTTCTCAAATCTGGTGAATATTAGTACACACCTTTAAACACCATCATGTATCAGGACATGTTGGTCTTTAATTCGGCCTCAATTCTAATTGCTTCTCAAATCTGGTGAATATTAGTAGGCCTTTGGCTTTTGCTCTCCAGAGAGGATATAAAAGAAGAATTTTACCATTACTCTCCAATAAGAAATATGCAGTTCTACATTCTCACATTTGATGCAACTTTTCCTAATTGATGTGAATTGAGAATGCTGGGCAAATTATAAGTATTGTATGTGACTAAAATTAGATGAAACATGCTGAAGTAGATATTAGGACTGTGCTATAATATAGAAAGGAAAATTTTATTAATGGTTATATATAAGAAATTACAATCATAAAAAGGAAGTAAATTATGGTTAGGATTCAACATTTCATCAAGATTCTACTGTAGAAGAAATTTGAACTCAAACAGAAAAAAATGTATATATTTTTTACAAACTATACAAAGTTAAATATATTTTTAATATTTTACAGGTTTAAAATTGTAAAGGAAATTCCTTAATTATTTAGTTAAAAAGATTTCAAGTGTTTAAAAAAAATTTTTTTTTTTTTTTAGATTTCAAATAGTTTTGCTTATTTTATATTTGCCAAAATGTCGAACTGTTGCATCACACTCCTTACACTATTGCTATTACAGCAAACACTGCTCTCTCACTTTCTCTGTGCAGCTCTCAGATTTCAGATTTAATTGCTAAACTTATTATTTTTATTACTCTACAGGTTAAGTCTGTAATCTTCATTTTTCTATTTTTCCCATTTCTTTTACTAACATAGAAAATATATCATTATATTTACATGCTTCTAAACATGTTAACCTTTGATTTGGATCCATTCTTGAAAATCAACTCTAATTGGTATTGTGCCAAATTTTGTCTTCTTCAACATAGGTTTTAAATATATATATATATATATATATATATATATATATATATATATATATATATATATATATATATATATATATATATATATATATATATATATATATATATATATATATATATATATGGATGGAGCGACAAAATTTTAACCAATACCAATATCAATAATTTTAAACCACCCAATACTGAGTACCAATATTTTTTTTACTGAGCTCATGAAGGTTGAAACTAGATTGAAAATATTCAATGTTCATAAAATTTAGGTTTTCTGCTAACTGTAATACACATAGTTATTATTTTGTAGTCTCATTGCTAAACATACTATTGATAGGTGATATAGGGTAGGTGCCACCTTGGCTTTGCATCTGACTTTCCCTAGTGCATGGTCTATTTTCTTCATTAATTTCTACAACATTCGCAGTCTTCAATACAATTTCCATTTTGCTGAACACCACTTTTCTATTTTTAAGACCTAACCTCTTATTCTTGAGAGAAACTCAAGTATTTGAGCATTCTGGCAGCAAACCATTTTCTGTTTCCTCTTACTGTCTCTATTTTCAGTTTTCAGCCAAAGGAGTCTTCTGAATTTTCCATTTGTGGCTAAAGCTCTCTTGCCATTCTAAGTCTAAATTCAGTTGTTATGCTTATTTATCTCCTAATTTACTGACTATCCTAAATTCTTTGACTATCTAAACTCCAAAACAAAGAACATTCTCACTTCTTCTCCTTTCTCAGAAATCATCATATTAGGTGATTTCAATATTCACCCCCACCAATGACTTTCTTTTAATTTTCTTGATAGAGCCAGTGAACATGCCCTTCAATTTTAAATCCAAACAAACTTGAAGTAGTGGGTGCAGCTTCCTACTAGTGTCCCTGATTGTCTTAGAGATAAACCCAACATTTTAGACCTTTTCTTAAATTTTTAATCCTTCTCCTTATACAGTCAAACTATCTTCCTCTGGGTTTTTCCGATCACATTCTTATCTCAGTACACTTTTCTGTCTTTTCAAGTCTTCCGCAAGACTCCCAAGTATTTCAAGGAAATGCTTGTGACATTTTGATGCCCAAGCTGGTAGGACTTTTGGTTGTACTTCTTTGATTTCCTGCAGAATGAATTATCGCTTAAATGGGAGGGGTGCCTCAGACTGTGCAGAGCACTTTCAAAAGGTGATTCTCTATGGCATGGAGACTACATTCTATAATCTTTCCCTTCTACTAAACTTTACAAACCTTGGTTTAACTCTGCTTATTCTTATGCTATTAGAGGATGGGATGCTCCCTTCAGGAATTACCATCATTTTCAAACTTCAGAAAATTGTTTAATTTATATTTCATCTCAATATAGTGCAAAATTTTTGTTCTTTGTAACATCAAAATCTCATTTCTCAATACAAAAACCAATAATTTTTCTGACTCTTCTTCCTCTCTTTTAGGCAGTTTGCTAAAAATGCCAACTCAAACTTTGCCTCTTTCTCTTTCCCTCCACTAGTGTTTTCTTTCAGCAAAATTGCTGTTTTACCTTCTTCAAAAACTGAATTTTTTGCTCAGACTTTGCCACTAATTCAACTTTAGATGATCTCAGAGTTGTACCAGAGGATATATATATATATATATATATATATATATATATATATATATATATATATATATATATATATATATAATATATATATATATATATATATATATATATATATATATATATATATATATATATATATATATATATATATGGGTGACAGGACTAGCAACCTGGCCCTTTAACTATTGTCTACTGCTTGTAACAACTCCAGTACCAGCATGGAAAACCACAGTTCTGAGAAGCATAATCTGAAGAATTCTTTGAGAAAGTGTTTAGAAGTTAGATGGAGAAGGTGCTAGTCCAATTAAAACGGTGAAAACTCTCCCTGGGAGAGAAAACACAAGCCAAAAAACATGTTCTTTTAGAATTTAGAGAACTCTTAAGAGAACAACTTTTAGGATCAGATAGTGAAATATGCTGATCTTACTGAAATGGTGAAAACCATTCCAGGTTGATATATATATATATATATATATATATATATATATATATATATATATATATATATATATATATATATATATATATATATATATATATATATATATATATTTATAAAATTTTTGGTTCACCGTTAAAAATTCTAGTGTTGGTATTGGTCATTTATTGCCAATATCGATTCCTAAAAATATATTGATACTGATACTTCACTTCATCCCTAATATATATATATATATATATATATATATATATATATATATATATATATATATATATATATATATATATATATATATATATATATATATATATATATTATTTAAATCGATTGTCAGATTCAGAATGGAAACTGCAATTCCATGACAAATTTGATATCATACTGCTGAAAATATCAACATTTTAAAAATATCTAAATGTCACACTGTTGTACTTCTAGTATAAATCTTTAATGGATATCTATAACCAATTCATTTATTTACTTCCAATTATTTAATCTATTCTAGTATCTAAAATTATATTACTTAAAAAAAAATAAGATAGACAATTTTATAAATCAAAACTTTTTAACTTTTAGTGGCAAATTTTCTATTTGAAAAGTTCTTAAATGCTTACAACAAAAGTAAGTGATAAAAATGACAATAAAATTATCAACTGAGCAAAATTGCAAACTGATCTGTACAATTTTTATGCTATGCAAATTTGAATGGTTAAATTATTTATATTTTGCAAATTATTAATAAGAGGAATCAAATTTAAGTAAACCAATCAGACTGCTTATTGTGGATGTGTTCTGATAAACTGGTTTGACAAAAATATCCAAAAATGCATGAAAGAATTAACTAAGGGAAATGCTAAGCTTGTGGTTATATTTCAGCATTTTATTTGTCAAGGGATGAATAAACTCATAAGTTTTGAGTAAAAGGTTGCACAATTTTTCTTATATATATATATATATATATATATATATATATATATATATATATATATATATATATATATATATATATATATATATATATATATATATATATATATATATATATATATATATATCAAAATCTGTCCCTCAGGAAGGATTATTAGCCTGTCAGTGGGTTCATTCGAAGATGAATCAATTGTTTTACGGACCAATGGCAAACATACGCTGGCTGGCCAGGCTTATTGCCAATTTTGATTCTGCCAGTGGCAAGCATGCTGCTAGTGTACTTATTAGGCATAAGTGTGTGAAACTGAGAGCAAGAGAACTGCTCAAATTTCTCTACTCCAACCCGGGTCTCTAGCATACTAAGTGGGTGCTTGATCAACTGAGCCACTATATATATATATATATATATATATATATATATATATATATATATATATATATATATATATATATATATATATATATATATATATATATATATATATATATATATATATTATATATATAGGGATGGATAATACCAAATTTTACCGATACCATTCATATACCAAAATTTTTACCGATACCGATGTGGTAGAAGCCACCCTGAGGTGAAAGCATAACAGAAGTACTTACTCCATCCCTAATAATAATAATAAATATAATAATATATATAATATATATATATATATATATATATAATATATATATATATATATATAATATATATATATATATATATATATATAATATATATAATATATATATATATATATATATATAACTAATTCAGTTGATAATATATTGAAATATGTCTGGTGACATCTATTAATATTCAAAAAACCTAGAGTTAGCCTACAAGTTCATGAAATAAGATGTTCTACAATTATTTTGCTTGAAAGAAATGGAGCTTTTTTATTTAAAATGTTTTTATTCATATGGAAACTAGTATAAGTTGCAAGCAAGTCTATGGGAGTTAAGCTTGAAAGTCACAAGAGGAGCAAATTTTCAAGAATCGGAACTGGAACTAGAATCTTTATAGAAAATTCCACAACTCCAGTAAACACAAGTGAAACTATAATTTAGGCACTATGTACACTTGCCATAATCACCTTATTCAAACAAATAGATAGGAGAGATTTGTTAGAATTCAGTTATCAAAACATACATCCACTTTAAGCGTAGTCTTATAGGTTAAGGTTTAGGAAAAGTCTTCATTATCAAATATGTTGCAAATTGAATTTTATATTCAAAGTCATTATCACAGGAATAATAACATGTATATCCATTCTTAATTTTAAAACCTTTCTAAATTATTAATTTTAATGCTGATGTGCAGCATAAACATTGGATAGTGTGTATGCTTACATGATTAGGGGGGGAAAAAATTTCTTTACAACTTTATACAGAAATTTGTCCCATAGACATCCTAAATCTATGGTCAATTCATAGAATCTAATTAAATACAGTCTTACTAAAATGCTTTAAAAATTCATCCAGATGATGCCAGTGAAGTCAACATGTCCAATGAGCCTGTAGAGAAAAGCAAGTTCTTAAGACACCTAAAGGTTGAATTTCAGCAGAATTTGAAATTCTTTGTCAAACTTTAGAAAACCCATCCAGTAATATATCTTCAAAATTTTACAAATAACTTTGCTGATGATTATATATCTTTCAAAATATTCCAATTTCTTGTTCATTATTAATGTTATTATCAAATTATATATTAAGAATTAAAATAGGATGTCAAAACTTTTGACATTCCTGTACAATCAACTGTTTAAAACCTAAAAAAAATAAATAAATAAAAAGTAATACTCCGTGAACAATAAATTGAAGCATATTTGGGATTGATAATAGCATGCCTTTATAAATAAGGTTTTACTTATTATTATGGCAGTTCATCGAATAAACTAATAATTATCATTAAATATAACCTATTCACACAACACAATGTTTATATATATTATTATCAACTGAGAAAACTTAAAAGTATAGATTTAATATTTAAAAAATACATATCTGGGAGGAAGTGGGGGTGTCTATATTGGGAATAAAAAATTAACTTTTTAGTATATGTGAACTAGAGAAATCTCTTCATCTGACTCCTTTCAATAACAATTTGAATTTATAAATAAACTTTGAAAAATCAATTTGGTATTTACAGTTAAAAATGTTTCATAAACTACCTTTCAAAACTCATTGTACTAAAGAGAACCATCATGAAAACTACATACAATGTTTAAATCAAAAAAATAATCTAAGATAATTAACAAAACTTTGTTCTAACAATTAATAATAATAAACATTTTGAACAGAAAAAAAAGGGACAAAATTTCTCATTTTTACAGAGTTTAAGTAAACAAACTTGGGAAGAGGAAGTACTAATCTTATAAATAGTCATGCATAATTTTCATACTATTATAAACCCAAAAGCTTCAATTAATATATATATATATATATATATATATATATATATATATATATATATATATATATATATATATATATATATATATATATATATATATATATATATATATATATATATATATATATATATATATATAGTATGGAAATTATTTCTCAAATATAATGCTAATACAATGTTTCAACCTCACTAAACTAGAAGAAAAAGATAAATAAATAAAACCGGTAAGATAAGGTTGAAATAATAAAAAAAAAATGGAACCCAGTTTAAATAATCAGAACACTACCATAAATATACATCTGTTCCTACTATTTCAAAAATTTTAACTAGCAAATGGGAAAAAAGGAAATCTCTCATTATACTACTCAAACAGAATAGTGAAAACTCAAAAATTCTCATTATTATTAAAGCAACTGCAAGATACTAACATTCTACTCTTCATAAAATGGTAAATCTTTTAATATTTTTACTTATAACTCTTAACTAAAATAGCAGGTATGATATCTAGCTAAAATTAATATATGCACTTTTTTCTTTTTCTTCTTTTTCTTCTTCTTTTTTTTTTTTTTTGAGTTACATACTACTTCAAGGTGAGTTGTATGTTCATTTTTTTTAAATAAAAATTTTTATATATATATATATATATATATATATTATATATATATATATATATATATATATATAAATATATATATATATATATATATATATATATATATAACGAAAAACATTTTTCCTGTAGGTCTGCCAATTTAAAGTTTTTGACCTACTAATTCAAAATTCATGACTTTTTTTAAAAAAAGACATTTGGCATGTGTTGCTTATTAAGTAGATGTTTAGAGGGGAATTAGATAAAGTCATCCACAAATGGTAATGTGACAATTTCCTTCCATACATCTACTTAAAAAACAATTTGCGATTATGAAATACAACCACCAACCAAGAGGAGCAAATTTCTTGAGAAATTTGTTCTACTATATATATATACATATATTAGTTGAGATTTTCTTCAGGAATTTCCTATCCCAACTCTTTTTCTACTTTCCATTTATGAACTTCTTTCTACCACTTCCTCACCTATTCACTCCTATGCTAATGACTCCATTACTCCCTTCACTTTGAAAAACACCTATCCCAACAGCAGTTAAATAATGCAAGAAGGATGCCCTTGGAGCAACTAACCTCTTTCTCATATTTCAAATTAGGGCAGAGAAAACAAGGTTATTTTCAATACCTCCATCTCTTTTTACTTGATATAACCTTCCTCACAACTATGATATTTCAAAAACACACAACTCAATTTTTTCAGGATTTTCTTTTCTTGGAAGAATCATATTACTTCTTTCTAAACAAGCTTATAAGAGGCTGGATGTTCTGAGGTGCTTTTGGATATCTTCATGCCACCACAGCAACTTACTTTTTGTAGGGGTGTTGCTTGCCTCTGTATGGAGTATGCCTTACATTTTGGGTGGTTCCAGTCATACTTCTCTACTTGAAAAGGTTGAGTATAGGGCTTTTCATCTTAACTTTTCCACTCTCACTAACTCTCTCCAGTCTCTTACTGCCCATTGAGTTGTAGCGTTTAAAGAGGGATATAGGGCGTTTTAGTTTAGGTGTCTTTGGGGAAAGGGAAAATCAAAGTATAAATTTCTTAAAATTTAAGTTCCTTCTTTCTATTTCCAGCTAGGAAAGTGATTCTGAAAAAAAAAAAAAATTTTTTCTTGACATTGAATATTTTAGCAAGAAGCCTAATTAGCATTTTTAAAGGTAAATTTGCTTGTAAAACCATAATTAATAAGAAATGAAATATGGTTTCAATCAATGGTAGGAGTTATTTATAATTTTTGGTAATTGATTTGAATTCAACTAGTAAATCTTACAAATTTTTCCACAGACTTCAAAACATGGGTTGAGAAAACTGACAATATTAAACACCCAAAACTGTGAAGGGTGTTACAGTGTATAATTTCTAACTAAATAGTGAACTGAAGAATTAACCAACTTTCTTATGCCCATTAGCTAATTCTTAGCTAAGTTAGGCAGAATTTAACTGGGACTGTAAGTCGCTAAGGTGACTCATCATGACCATGAAAATTATTAATGACAAAAATAAACTAGTATTAAATATTTAAGTTGTCAACCAAGAAATTTTCTTTTGGACAGAATTAGATTAAGATTATGTTAATACTCTTCTAGCTGGATTTGTAGAACCTTAAATGTGATTGGTTATAATTTATTTGAATATCCTTTTTATTATTTACATTTATTAATTTATTTTTTTATAAATTAGAAATTTCAATTAAAACTCATATTATGTGGATGCTTGGGTGTCTGGTTCCTGCAGGTAGACCAGTGTTAGATAAATCTCTCTCTCTTATCCAACATTGTCATTAAAAAAAAAAAAAAATTTTTTTTTTAAATTACTAGACATTCATTATTGTAAATTGGAAAAATACAATCTGACATTTATTCAGAACATGATCAAAACTTTGAATTTTTCTGAGTCTTTCTTTTTAAGCTTCTATTTATTCTCTCTTCATTCTTAGACTTTCTCATGTGTAGTTTGTTTCACACTACACGAATTTCCCTTTAAAGCATCACTCACTCTACAACTACTATTACAACAGACAATGCTCTTCTGAATTCTTATCATACCCTTTCCACTGAGGTAACAGGTTGCATCTCTTTCTACTTTCATCTTTTCTCTGTCAATCTCTCCAAAACCAAACTTAAACTGCTATGCTCAATCTTACATGTATTCTACTGGTAAAGTCTGAATGCGGTCCCTTTTACTTATTTTCCAAACTTTCTTTGATTGCACACCTTCAAATGCTGTGTATTGGGACATGTCAGACTTTAACAACCACAATTCTGATTTCCACTATAAAATAAATATTGTTGAAATATTATTACCAATTAGTATACACATGTCTGAACATCGCATGACTTGGATAATTAACTATTAGTAATGTTCAAATATGTTAATTAATATGTTTGTATAATTTTTTTCAAGTATTAACATTTAGTTTTAAAGAAAACTGAATTTCTGTTTATTACGCTTTTTTTTTTTAAGAGTTCTTTTGATTATATGAATCCAACCTTTTGTTTTTTCTAGCTTTTAATTGTTTTTTTTTGGGCATATTTAATTGTAGAAGTACAAGAGAGCAGGAGGGGTATTCCTCTCAATAATTTATTACAAATTCCTTTATAATAATTTCTCATGGGTAATTAAGTTTAAAAATTTTATTAATCAAAAGATAACAAACGGCCAAGTATATATATATATATATATATATATATATATATATATATATATATATATATATATATATATATATGAAAATCTGAGAAACCTTTATTTTTAATAGAAAGAAATATCTACTTATTAAGGACACTAACTTAAATTTTAAGGTTAATCTTAAATTACTTTGGATTCTAGAATAATTTTAGGTCACTGAAGATTGAATTACAAACTACCCTATTATAAAAATGTTTAGCATTTAAGGGAAAGGTTCTATTGAATAATTGAACAAAAGTTAGGTTTAAATTATGAGAAAACAAGTTAATACATAATATATAATTATGAACCACTAATGTTTCAGTAAATGTGTATAAATTCTTTTGAAAATCTGAAATCATCATCAGACTTTTATTGAGCTCATTTTAAATTACTTAAGGGCCAACACTTCTAGAATGCAGTGCCAATATTTCAAATAAGATAGCAGAAATATTAGCACAATTTCATTAAACTAATGTTAGTTTATATTTTAATCATTGGAACATGATAGTTTAATAATCTATTCTAGTAACATATTTGATATATTTATTTGTATAATAAAAAAGGAGTGGATGTGAATGGGGTGGGGGAAACAATGTATTTTTCTAAAAAACGTTAGTAGTTTAGAAAAAAAAAATAAATAAATAAAAGTAAAATTCATGAAGATTCTTTGTCTATACAATTTTTAAATCATTTATACTGTCATTTTGTGTGCATATATATATATATATATATATATATATATATATATATATATATATATATATATATATATATATATATATATATATATATATATATATATATATATATATATATAATATTATTGTAGATAATGGAAATTTATTTTTATTAAAGTATAAAAATAGGTTAAACTCCAAAAACAGTATCCAAATGACTTCAAAACCTAAAGTGAAAATGCTTTTAATGAAATTCTTTTGTTGCTTATTAAGATATTTTTAATTAATTTTGTCTATTAACAGGAAGATTTGGAAACACCTAATTCTTCTAATCTTATCTCTGATCGCCAGTATAGCTTTCATAAAGAGGGCTTTACTGGTGATCATCTTTCTCTACTTTCTGGCTCTTGGTCCTCCACTCTTCAGGGTTTCAGCGAGTCTTTCGCTGTGGCACTAGACATATCGAAAGCTTTTGATAGAGTTTGGCACAAAGCTTTGGTTTCTAAACTTCCCTCTTTCAGAATCTATCCTTCTCTCTTGTGACCTTCTTTCTAATTTCCTTACCAGTAATTCTATAGCATCTTTTGTAGATGGCCACTGTTCTTCCTTTAAATCTATAAATAGTGGTAGTCCTCAAGGATCTGTCCTATCCCCAACTTTTTATAATTTTCACCGATGATCTCCTCTCTGTTACTTTGTCTCCTATCCACTCCTATGCCAATGACTCCACCCTTCATTACTCCTTTCAATTTCAAAGATGCCAATCCCAATAACAGTTAATATATGCAACAAGTATGGCCCTGGAGCAACTGACCTCTGATCTTTCAAATTGGGGCAAAGAAAACATGGTTATTTTCATGACTCAAAAACTCAATTCCTCCATCTTTCTACTCTACAATCTTCCACACAACTACATCATTTTTGAAAATACTCGAACTCAAACCTTCATCTGTCCTCAATATTCTGTTTCTTTTTCTTGTGATCTTTCTTGAAATGATCACATTACTTCTCTTTCTAAACAAGCTTCTAAGAGGTTGGGTGTTCTGAGGCACTTTCGTGATTTTTTTTACACCATTCCAGTTGCTTACTTTTTATAGGGTTGTTCACTCCTACAAGGAGTATGTCTCACACATCTGGGGAGGTTCCACACATACAGCTCTTCTTGAATGGGTAGAGTCAAGGGTTTTTCATAAACTATTTTGCTCTTACTCTCTCCAATCTCTTTCTTCCCATCAAATTGTTGTGTCACTCTCTATATACTATTACAATGGACATTGCTCTTCTGAACTCTCACATCACATACCTCCTCCATTGAGAAGGGCTAATGCGTCACAACTTTCTACAGTCTAATCCTTTCTCTGTCCAACTCTATGACCCAAGACTGAACTGCTATACTCAATCCAACATATATTCTACTGGTAAAGTCTGGACACTCCCTTTATCTGTTTTCCCAACTTCATTTGACTTACAAACTTTTAAACCCTGTGCATCGGGTCACGTCGGCCATTAGCAACCAGAACTCCAACTATTCTCCAGCTCTGGTGGAGGCTGGTAGGCCTACAGCCTTTGCCCACCAGAGGTGACAATATTATATATATATATATATATATATATATATATATATATATATATATATATATATATATATATATATATATATATATATATATATATATATATATATATATATATATATAAACTTTTAGTGTTAAAGTTTCTATAAGTTACAAAAATATAAGAAATGAATTTCATATTCTATTACTGCATAAATAGTAGTACTTGTAAGAACTGATATATTAAATGGAAATATAAAAATGAAGATACTATTGGGGCAAATTTGTTTTATGGTTAATGGTTATTTTAGATGCCCTTTTTAAAATTTTGAGGGCTGATTATTTCACAATTGAGAAGGAGTAAGACTCTTGTCATGGATATATATTTACAATGTATAAAAGTTATAAAAAAAAAATAAAAAAAGTGAAAGATTTTTAGAATAACTTTCCTAAATTCTCTAAATTCTTGAAAAAGATGCTTTAATATCAGGGATGGAGCAATACCAAGATTTTAACTGATACCAATAATTTCAAACCACCTGATACCGAGTACCAATACAATACCTGTAGAATTTACTGATGCCAATTTTTTTTTCTGAACTCTTGAAGATTGAAACAAAATTCAATGACCACAAAATTTAGGTTTTCTGCAATATGTAAACATAGTTTTTTTGAAGTCACACTGCTAAACAAGACAACTGATAGGTGATATAGGGATGCCCTTGGGTACTGTCTATTTTCATTAATTTAATAATCATCAAAGCCTTCAATCCAATCTCAACTTTGGTGAACACCACCTATCTTATTCTTGACAAACTAAGGTGCTTGAGAATTCTGATAGCAAATCCTTTTCTGTTTCCATTTATGTCTCTATCTCCAATTTTCAGCCAATGGAGGTGGTTATGCAAATATGCACAATGATTTTGTGCATAAATTGCTCATGTGCCTCTAATTTGGAGTCTTTTGAATTTTCCACTTTGTGGCTTAAGCTCTCTTGCTATTTTACAACTAAATTCAATTTAGTCTTTATCTTCTAATTAAACTTTTAAATTCTTTGACTACCTAAACTCCAAAATAGAGCACATTCTCTCTTTTCTTTCTAAGAAATTACCAAATTAGAAGATTTCAAAGTTCACCACCGTTAATGACTTTTTGGTTTTCATGATACAGCCAGTGAATGTGCCATCCAATTCTCCATCCAAAATTTTATATTTTCTGAGCAGTTCGTACAGCTCCCTACTCATATCCCTGATCAGTTTTGAGATGTACAACGTTCTAGAACTTCTAATCTTGAGTTCTAGAACTTCTAATCTTTCTGCTTAAGCACTCAAACTTTATCATCTGCTGGGTTCTTCCGATCACTTTCTTATTTCTGTATTCTCTTTCATCTTTTCAAGTCTTCTGCAGGAAGACCCCAGCCTAATGCGAAAAAACATTTGTGATATTTGGGTGCTCAAGCTGTTTGAACTTGGTCATACTTTTGATTTCCTGTGGAATGATTATCACTTCCATCAGAAGGGTCCTTTGGAGTGTACAGAGTGCATTACCAGTGATTCTTTGTGGCTTGGAGACATACATTCTATAATCTTTACTATCTAAACTTTCAATGCCTCAAAAACTCAATTCCTCCATCTCTCTACTCAAGATAACCTTCCACACAACTATGACATCTTCGAAAACACACAAATCAAACCTTCATCTGTCCTTAATATTCTTGCCATATCTAAGAGGTTGGGTGTTCTGAGGTGCCTTCAGAATTTTTCCATGCCACTCCATCCACTTGCTTTTATAGGAGTTGTTTGTCTCTGTATAGGTATGACTCACATCTGGGGTGGTTCCACTCATACATCTCCCCTTGAAAAGATGGGGATCTAGAGATTTACTCTATTCAGTCTCTTTCCACCAATTTAATTATCACATCACTCTATACCATCACTATTACAACAGACACTGCTCTTCAGAACTCTCACATCGCATACCTCCTCCATTGAGAAGGGCTCATGTGACACGCCCTTCTACACAGTCTCATCCTTTCTCTGTCCAACTTTCATTTCAGACCCCAGACTTAACCGCTATGCTCAATTTACATATACTCTGGAACACACTCCCTATATCTGTTTTCCCAACTTCCTTTGACTTGCATACTTTCAAACGCCAAGTATCTGGACATGTTGGCCTTCTTCGATCAGGATAAGGTTTTTCCAACTCCAGTGGAATTTGGTAGGCCTCTGGCCTTAGCCCACTGGAGGATATATATATATATATATATATATATATATATATATATATATATATATATATATATATATATATATATATATATATATATATATATATATATATATATATATAGTAATCTTCACTCAGAAATTGGATCCTGGGACTCAGCCAAAAATAGGAATAAGTAACATGTGGGTAAAAAAAAAATTTTTTTTTTTAAATTTCTTTGCTAATTACTTACATGCTTGTAAAAACAATGTAAAGAACTAACAAGGGCAGATGCATATACAACTAACTTTATTTGATGGAACAATCCTTTTCTACTACAAATACCAATACAGTGGAACCTTGACTTACGAGTTCAATTCATTCTGTGACCGAGCTCTCAACCAAATTTGCTCGTATATCAAATCAATTCCCATTGAAATGATATTAATCAATTCCAGCACACCAAAAAATGCTAAAAATTTTTTGCTACATGTTTTTAAAGAAAATATTTATAAATATCAAATAGTGTATAAAACATATAAAGAGAATGCAAAGAAATAAACTGGTTTCCTAAAGTGTATTTACTTTTTAGATAAGACAACTTAAGCTAATGGAAAAAGCAGAGGTGGAGGGTGGAGGAGATTGAAGGAGTTAGTTTTATGCTTTTTCAGTAGCTTTTGTTTGTCGAACTATCACCTGGAAAAACTACTTAGCTTAATCGCTACATTTTATAGCTGAAATAAGGGCTACAGTTTTAATTTTTTTCACTTTCGCTTAACTTAACCATAGAACATAGTTGGGGGTATTACATACCCCATGTGATTTTTGAATAACATAGTTTTTGTATAAAGACTCATTTAAGAAATCTCTCACTCAGTGTAGCTTAAGCATTTGTAAGGGGAAGGTGTGTTGTCACAGTGCAGCTAGTCTAGGCTATTCTGGTTAACAGTGAAGTTGGGGTATAATATACCCCCAACCGAGTTACGCAATGTAGTGTGTTTATATATATGGTTTTAGATTTTAGTTTTGCACATAAAAAGAATATATATATATATATATATATATATATATATATATATATATATATATATATATATATATATAATATATATATATATATAATATATATAATATATATATAAAAAATAAAAAAAAAAAAAATATTATAATAATAAAAATAATAATGTAACAGCATCCATTTAACGAAGATGAAATACATCAACATCTCGGTGATCTAAATGTTCTTGATATATATATATATATATATATATATATATATATATATATATATATATATATATATATATATATATATATATATATATATATATATAATATATATAAAATTTTACTTTTTCATAAAATAAGGTTTTTTTTTTCCATTAAATGGTCATATTTATCCTCTTCCAACTCAGGTCGCATTGCACCAAAATGCCTGAAACTTTCTATGAACATACCACAGGCAACAACAAATTATGTATATAGAACACAAAAACAAAAAGGAATATCTTTTTTTTTAAATACATTTTTATACCAATCTTTCAATTTTGTTTTAATTAAAATTTTGATTTTGAGTGTTTTGGTATTTTACCCTTTTAAATTTTTTTGGGGGGAGGATAGGGAGAAATACTATACATTATTATCTTAGAAAATATATTAAATTTCACTAAGGTATTCATAATTTAAAGTTTAGTTATTTTGAAAAAATATATAATTTTTGAAGTTCTGAAAATGGGGTACAATGCACCCCCAACAGTGTTTGCATTAAAAAAAAGGCAACCGTGTTCTTTTACACCATTCTCTCCTTACTTTCATCTGTTGGGTATTTCAATAAAAAGTTGTCCAAGGAGGTTTGTTTCATCTTCCCTTTCAGAATGTTTTAGTAATGAGTTAGGCAAGTACCACTAAAGAGCACTGATGCACAACCAGCAATAGCATATACAAACATCATAAGTAATGTATTTTGGCTTGCAACTCCAAAGCAAAAACTTGAACAAGCGATGGCTCATAAATCAGAAAACTTGGTGCACTCATAGGTTAAGGTACCGCTGTATATATTATAGCCTATATCAGGGGTGGGCAACCTTTGTGAGTGTGTGCCAAAATTGGCAGAATCTGACAAGTTTTTTAATATAATTATCTCCAATTATAAATACATATAAAATAAACTTTTTTCTGTTTCCCCCTCCTGGAGGTTTTTTTCACATTTATTTTCAAGGCAATAATTAAAACAATAAATCAAGTTTTAATAAGGTATAGGGAACATCTCAGAGAGGTGCAGCTCAAAGTAAACTGACCTCTTTGAGTGCGTTTATCAGTTTTTATAGCCTAATGACCTTTTTTTTTTTCCAGAAATAGGCTAGCTTGCACATGTTGGAACTCTGTCCCAGTGGGCTATATGACTTAAAGTTGCTCCCTAAAAAACAAATTTTTAAAATTGTGATGTAACAGAAAAAATTTATCAGTGTGTCAATGGTTGCCTACCCCTGGCGTATATAAATTATTTTGGGATTTATTCCATAGGAATCTTAATAATGAATAAACACCAGAGATCTGAGCATGATTTGTTCCTTAAAGGGAATTAATACATCTCATTTTCAAAGCTATGAAATTACAAATGCATGAATATAAATAATATAATAATTATAACATTAAATGTCACTGAATAATTAATAAAATAAATAAGAAAACAAACAGCAATGAAATAGGCAGAGCTCACTATTATAGTCATCCCAAAAGTATGAAGTGACTAAATAATAAAAGTTCTAATTGCACTTATGTCTGTATTGAGAGATGGATTATGGGTTTAGTGAAAAATGATTTCATGATATGTAAATCAGTTTGCTGGTATGGTTTTAATGTGCTATTATTTTGAAATTTGAATTAGACACAGGATGGTTTTTTTCTTCCCTGGGTTTAATTTTTGAGTAGAAAAGGTTGGTAGTACTGTTTCCAGTGTGTGGTGAAATTCCCAGATGCTCAAGTTCTAACAAAGAGTTGGTGTACAATACTACCAAAATAGACAGCTGAGCAGCTATCGCATGTGCATTTGTATACCATGAAAGAGCATAGAGAATCCTGCTTTCTGTCTTAATGATTTAAAATGTTCATGATAGTAATCTGATGTGAAGATAAGGCTAACAAAATGCCAGACTTCTCTAAGCTCTCTCATTGTATACAAATACACATGTGATAACTGCTTAGCTCTCTACATTGGTAGTATTGTACACCAACTGTTAGAACTTGAGCATCTGGGAATTTCACCACACCCTGGAAACAGTACTTTACCAACCTTTCTCACTCAGAAAATCAGAGAGGCATGGGGAATAAAAGAACCATCCTGTATCCAATTCAAATTTAAAAATCAAGCACAAATTAACTGACAAACTGACTTACATATCATAGAATCATTCTTTATTAAAATCCTTAATCCATCACTCAATACAGACATTAGTGCAACTAAAATTTTTATTTAGTCACTTCACGCTTTTGGGATTACTATAATGGTGAGCTCTCTGCCTACTTCATTGTTATTTGTGTACTTAAATATTTTTTGTATTTATTTATTTTATTAATGCATTTTATTCAATGACATTTCATATTATAAGTTATAATTATTATTTTATTTATATTCATGTATTTATAATTTCACAGCTTTGAAAATGGGAAGTGTTAATTCCCAAAATGTAAGTTTTAAGAAATAATTCATGTTCAGCTCTGATGCTTTTATTCATCATTTATATAAATTATATAATTCATCTTTAAGATCAAAATGATCTTTAAGAAAATCAAAATGTAAGGTTTCAGCAAAAGGTCTAAACAAGAATAATTTTTCCATATGAAAGCCAAAGAATTATTTCTACAAATTTACTGTAATACTTTTTCCCAGTCGACCCAAATTAGGGCAATCAAAAAGATATTGTTGAGTAAGTCAAGATAAGCATTCTTTATATGTTATAAGATTAGAGTATCCTCAAATAGGTAAATTACTGTAAATAAAAGACAAAATATGTCTAGCCAATGCAAATTTTCTTCTTCCATATTTATATATACTAGGCCAAGCTTTGATCAGGGACTGAGGATTAACTGACATACCTTCTACACTCATTTGAACTGCCTTGTCAAAAGATGCATTTCTTTATTAAAATATTAAATTCGATTTTGAATACTTTAATGTAGCAAGTACATATAACAAAAACTGATTATTGCAACATTAACTTCATCATGCAGTGCTATTTCCACATGTCCAAATCCAAATGAAATATATTGTGTTTCTCAATTTTGTAATTTACACAAGTGTTTTATAAATTAAATGATTAGTAGAGTTAAAACTTTTTTCCATTGACATTAATACAGAAAAAGAAAAACTTAATTTGAGGTTTTGATTTCAATGTTAAGAGAACTGTATATTTTATATGGCTATACTGTAAATACTATATTAAGATTGTATATCATTTGAGATGAGAATATATTTTAAAAGCATGATCCATAAACACATCTATTCTGAAAATATTCAATACTAGGTACAGTTTAAAGTTTTAAAAAAAAAAAAAAAAAAAAAAATTATCTATTACTTTTTGCATATCATTTAAACTGGGGATATATTCTAGAAATATGAAACAGATTGATATAGATTTTACCAGTATCAGCAGAGAGAGAGGAATTGCAGAGGTGTAGTACAGATTAAATAGAGTTTAAGTTAAAAACAATATTTAATCTGTGTTAATGACTGACATTAAAATTAAATCAAAACACTGAATGTGTGGGTACTGTAGGTATTATGCAAAACAAATTATATATAACAGGGGCATTTTAGACTTACTGACCAGAATCATAAATTAGATGTTAAAATGGTGAAGGAAATTGAGGCAGCTTGTTACAAGAAAGGAAATGCCATTGTTATTATGGGAGATTTAATTTTCCTGACAATGAGTGTGATTCATTGAACTAGTATGGATCATGCAATTAATATGACTATAGTCCAATCAAATAACTAGAAATGTATAATTTGTTTATACTGTAACTATAGTATTAGCACTTTTGATTGGAGTACATGTTAGCTTTCACTTTCTGAATAAAATACTGACAAACATTTGGGTTCAGTTGCTTAACATTCCATGGTTGCATGTGTAATTTGATTGACAAATTATCTACTTTAGCTTCACTGGGACAAGTCTTGAAAGGCCCTTGTGGCTACTAACTCTTTTTTTTCTTATGTTCTTATAATAATAAAGTACACTATTTAAATTGTAATTATGTTATGGGGAAAGCAAAATCTTGAAATATGGTAAATTATGGAACTTAGTAAGAAACTGGACAAATATTTAATAAAAAACTATTTTTAGATAATCATATTACCAATTGCAATAATATGGCTCAAGCATCTTTTATTATTAACATTATATGAGTTTCAGCCCCTAAGAAGTCAATTCTGCTACTACAGAGAACTCCAACAACCAATTTAATTTCCCAGTACTGTTTTTAGTAATAAAGGATTATACATTATATTTGAAAGAGGTGAAAAATATATTCTTGATTGAACAATAATTTTATAAAGATGAAATAAAATTCTTGCATTTGGTCCCCAATTCCTATTTCTTGAAAATTTTAAAAGTACCGTGGCTTTCTCAACTTTACCTTTAATATACTTAACATATACTGTATTCACATTTTAAGTTAACCTTTGAGGAAAATATAATACACAATATTTGAGAAGCTTTACAATTTTATTTCCTCTCTATACATAGTTACTTAAACAGCCTCAGTTAGCTGATGTCTTTTAATCACAATAGCATTAGTTTTATTTAATGAAAAGATTTAAATCATATATTTCTAATCATTCTATTTATGTGGAAAGGTTCTCAACTCTTTTAATAGTTGCCTGAAAAGTTTACCTAATCAAAGAGCAAAACCCAATAATATAGTGCTAAATAATATTGTGTGTGTGAAAGACATTCCATAAAATATAAATCATTACATAAAATGAGGTCTGAAGATGCTACCTTAAGGGATTGCACTTTAACTATCCAATGTATTATGACCTAATTGTACCTGTATTTTACTATGTTGCCAATTGAAAAGATTTAGGGAAGTTAATTTTAATTAATTTCTTACTGTAAGCTGGATTATTTATTTCATTACTAATTTTTTACTTTGAACAATTCTATATGAATTCACAAAATTCATATTTTTGTGATTTAAAAATTTATGGTATCAAATATTTACATTAAAAAAAAAAAAAAAAAAAAAAAAAAAAAAATTATGATACAATAACAATTTATTATATTTTTACAACAATGGGTTTTGAAAGACCTTGATTTTGGATTCGAGTCAGATCTAGTATAATTTTTGTATTCTGACTACCTTAAAAACTGAACTCTGTACATCTTATATATATATATATATATATATATATATATATATATATATATATATATATATATATATATATATATATATATATATATATATATATATATATATATATATATATATATATATATATATATATATATATTCAGCTTTAGAAGAAGATAAAATGGCTATTGTGCCACCAGAAGATACTAGAGGAGGGAAAGAGGAAGAAGCAAAATTAGAGTTGATATTTTTTTTTTCCCCCAAATGCCAGAAAGAATGAGAGGAAGAGGAACCATAAGATTATTACATTTATAATGGAGAAAAGTTTTTGGTGTAACAAAGAATAGATTTTGCATGATTCCAGGATGAAATATAAGTTGTTTTTGGGAATTTGAAGATTACAGGTAATCCTTGAAAGAAGCATCACTGCAATGGATAGCACAAGAACAAGTAGTTAAACGAAGGTTTGTTGAAGGGAAAGAATATGAAATTTACGCCTCCACACCAGAATCAGTTTTATATATATATATATATATATATATATATATATATATATATATATATATATATATATATATATATATATATATATATATATATATATATATATATATTATATATATATATATATATATATATATATATATTATATATATGGTGTAAAAAGGATTTCACTGTCTAGGACATCTGGTCATTTCAAATGTCTCCTGATGGAATATTTTTCAGGTTTCAGCCCCCCCCTTTTTTTTCCCCCCCCCCCTTTTTTTTTTAAAGAATTGAACATTTTTCTTAAAAATTTAAGTATTTTAAGCTTTATATAGAATAATTTTATTAGTTATCAAAAAACTACATTAATTTTATATATAACTGTAGGAATAAACGGAATACATCAAAGGTAGACAACCTTTTATTTACCTTGTACTAATATATGTGAATAATTGCAATGAACCATATATATATATATATATATATATATATATATATATATATATATATATATATATATATATATATATATATATATATATATATATATATATATATATATATATATATATATATATATATATATATATATAGTGAATTACTGTTCATTGTTGGTGGCTTTCAACATCTTAAAAACAAAGGTAGATGGCCAAAATGATCCATTCAATCAGGTTTGAAATGCATTTTCTGGATTAGGTCTGACTGACAAAAAGTGAACATTTATATTCTTTGTAAAAAGATGGAAAAACAAGTTTTGATATTAGATTTAAATGAATGGTTTTCAGTAACTTATTTTCATTTTTAGGAAATATCCAACTGCCTACTAACCAAATAGAAGTTATTTAATTTAAAGTGAATTTTAGATAAATTAGAATATACTTTCAGATCAGATCAAAATCATCTAAATTTATTGAAATTGTATTTTACACAAAATGTTCAGAATATATGAGATAAATCCAATTTATCAACTGCATGTTACTAAAAGACTGTAGAGGGGGGATTATGCTTTATGCATAATTGAAAAGCACACTTCAACAATATGTAACTAGTAATTATCTAATGGTAACAAGGTAACAAAATTAACAACCAGATAACCTGTATGAAATTATCTAATACTTGACTCCTTGCAACAACATATTCAAGGATCACCTAATCATATAATTCTATATTAGTATTAAATGGTTGTATATATATATATAATATATATATATATATATATTATATATATATATATATATATATATATATATATATATATATATATATATATATATATATATATATATATATATATATATATATATATATATATATATATATATATATATATATAAAATATATATATATAATATATCAAACAAACAAACGGAGCAGGGAAAATATTTTCTTGAGGACTTTTCTTTGAATCCTTCAAAAATATAACCACACATATGATGATAACTTAATAATTCTGCTTTTACAGTATTCATTTAGCATATATATATATATATATATATATATATATATATATATATATATATATATATATATATATATATATATATATATATATATATATATATATATATATATATATATATCCCCAGTTAGGGTTTAAACCCAGTCAATGGAACTTTTCAAAGGTCTATGACAAATACTGCTGGATTGGTCAGGCCTTTCAGGGATGTTGGATTTAAATCAATCACAAGCAAGCATGATTCTAATGTACTCATTACAACTGAGTAAGCTGGGGTAAAGTGGAAAGAATCACTCAAGTTTTCTTCTCTTACCAAGCTTCAAACACAGCCTCTAAATTGCTAAGTGAATGCTCCACAATTGAGCCAGGTAGCCACTATATTATTATTATTATTATTATTATTATTATTATTATTATTATTATTATTATTATTATTATTATATATATATATATATATATATATATATATATATATATATATATATATATATATATATATATATATATATATATATATATATATATATATATATATATATATATATATATATATATATATATATACACTTTATGAGTGGAACAACCCCAGATGTGTGAGGTGAACTCTTATATGGAGTTCACCTCACACATCTGATGTGGTTCCACTCATACAGTTCTCCTTGAAAAGGTGGAGTCTAGGGCTTTTGATCTTACCAACTTTCCACTCTCACTAATTCTCGAAAGTCTTTCTGCTCATCGAACAGTCGTATCACTCTCTATATACTATCACTATTACAATGGACACTGCTCTTCTGAACTCTCCTGTTGCATACTTCCTACATTCTACACTGACTCATCCTTTCTCTGCCCAACTCTCTGACCTCACGACTTAACTGCTATGCTCAATCTTACATGTACTCTACTGGTAAAGTTTGTAACACACTCCCTTTTATCTATTTTCTAAACTTCCTTTGACTTACACACCTTCAATTGCCATGTATCAGGATATGTCGGATTTACATTAACTGAATTTCTGGTGTTTCACCTGGAAACTAGTAAGCCTTTAGTCTTTGAACACCAGAGGTGATTTTATTTTATATATATATATATATATATATAATATATATATATATATATATATATATATAATATATATATATATATATATATATATATATATATATATATATATATATATATATCCCATTCTGGTAAAAGGTGTTCACATACATACTAATTATTCAATTTGGAAGTTTGTTTTTAGGAAAAGATGAAATTCAATATTTCCTCATTCATGTTGGCTCATTAATTAGCTTTAGTTTCATACCAACTTTCAGTGATAGCATAGCAGTAGCTGTTCTACTTACATTGTACATTACCTTGAAATACAAAGGTGTAGCATTCTTAAACATTAAGCTCTAATTAACAATCAAATTCTCCAATTTCTTGTAAAACTCAATGGTCTTATCTGAATTTGGTCAAATGGTTTCAATTTCTATTATTACTTTTCATCTGAATTCAAACAAACCCTTTTGGATCTTTCTTTACAATTAAAAAATAATTCAATCAGTTTTATTTTTTAAGTCTGAGAAATAACTTTGAAAACCAAAGAGCTGGGGTGTTTTTTTTTTTTTTCCATTTTTAAATTAACATGTTTTGAATCTCTTTTTCTGATTTCTCAACTCTATATAGTTTAGACTCACCACCTCCACTAATAATTAATTAAGCAAAGGAAGAGAGAAAAGAGGAAATTCTGTTATACTGAAGCAGTGCTTATCTCTTTATTTTGCCTTCATCAAACACCAAAAATTGTCATGAACAAAGTAATGTCTCTTAATTTCTGAGCTAAAACTCACATTCAATTTGCCTACCTAATTGAATGAAAGGCTAGATGAATCATAGAACAAAAGTGAAATCTGGTCATTGCACCTCTGGCTTGCCAAAAGATAAGGCAGCAATCCACATTACACAACTTATATATTATGAATTACAGATCAAAACTATAGACATAAGACATTTTGATGTAAGCATCAAAAAACACCATTATAAAATTTGAATATTTTATAAAAATTATTGTCCATAGTTTTGAATAGAAGATTTTTAGAAGAATAGAGTGGAGTCAACATTTATACAAAGAATACATACAAAGTGAACTACATAAAATACTAGAAAATTCTTTCTAAAATACACACACAAAAAAAAAAAAACATATATATTATTTTTTATGTATGAGCTATTTTCCCCCATATAATTGCTTAGATTAACAATCATTCACTTGAAAAATGAGCTTTTAAGAGAATGCTTTAATCCATAATGCGCAGCCTAGTAAATATTGTAAAAAGTAATGAAATGTTATAAAGTTATAATTAAAAGTACTTACAGACTCATCAAACTCTTCAACTTTTTTTTCTGGTGGTGGGATTGCTGCTACAGGAGCTGAAAAAAATTACAATATAAAATTAAATACAATACATATTGTGGGCTTACAAGGAAAAGGTATTAATTAGGCCAAAAAAAGTGGATTCAAGATAAATCAATTTTAAAGTTTGAAAACTGTGTGTAATGGACTAAAATTTTTTTTTTACTGTTTCATTGCTAAGGAACTACAAAGGGTAGGACTTACAATTGATTTCCCTGAGGAAATTTGTTTTACATTCTACCATTAACAACTCATATTTTGTATTTTTGAACTTATACCTTTTCCTTGTTTCTATATGGTCTATAGGTAAACATTAAAAAAAAAAAAAACATGCACACAACCATATAACAAAAATTATTTTTATCTGCTTCAAAACTTTAATTTTGAATATATATATATATATATATATATAATATATATATATATATATATATAATATATATATATATATATAATATATATATATATATATATATATATATAATATATTATATATATATATATATGCCATTCACAACTCTTGTAAGGGTCATGTATTTTGGTAAGTACTTTTGACAATATTTGGGGGTATTTGTCATTTCAGTTTTGAATGTCAGCTTTAGCAGACTTGTTTATAATCTGGTGTAATAAATTTCATGTTGCTTTTATAATTTATTTGTGAGGAAAATTTAAGTCTGGGACAAGCCATTTATGACAAATAACTTGCATATTTTGACTGAAACAGTCTTGATAGGCTCTTGTGGCTCTGTCTCTAATATTCTTATTGACTATTATGAAATTACATAACTATGCCAAGACATTTATCATTAATTAGATTCCTAAATTATTTCATAACCTTCACTATCTCACATATATTTTAAATTTTTAAATATACTTTTGACTTCAGGGGGCTTTAAGTGAAGTTAAATATTCATTTTGGATAGCAGTCAAGAGCAATATTCAATTAGTCCAATTAGTCAAAAAAAAATGCAAAGTATCATGGGTAGTTATTTCTTAATAGTTTTTATCAATATTTATCAGAATTTAAATAAATTTTGTTACTAAAAATGAAAAATGGACATTTGTACCATTTAACATGGCACAAATGGTATTGATTGACTCACATGCTTGATGGTGCTAGTTCAATCCCCAAATATGGAACCTATGAATATACCTGGAAAAGCTCCTTTCCTTCAGTAGGGCAATGACGGTGAAATGTGAACTTTAAATATATAATATATAGGCTAGTTCTTTCATACACTAAATTCCCAGGCATTTACAAAATTACAATTTGAAAAATAATTCCAATACTAACCTGGTGGAGGAACTGGCCCTTGTGGAGGTTGATTATTTGGCCAATACTGATTCCAAGAATTAGTAGCACTTGAAGCAGCAGCTTGTGGGGGACCCCACTGATTAGTAGATGGGTTCCAATTATTGTTGGGAGGTTGAGAATTCCAGTTACCAAATGAACTCTGATTCCAGTTTCCATAATTTCCCTGAGACCAGGCATTAGGGTTATTCCCCCAATAATTTGCAGCAGCATTTCCAGTGGCGGCATTTGCATCAGCTGGTTTTTTAGCATCTGACGAATCTGGATCTGGGGGAGGAGGAGCTGGTTGTTCTGGAGGAAGTGGAGGTTGAACAGGCTGTGGAGGACCTGCAGGAGGCTAACAAAAAATTTCTGATAAAATACCATTGAATAAGTTGAAAATTTTACCTTAATATTAATGTCCACCTTTTGATATCAATAATTAAAGAATTTTTTTTTTTTTTTTACATGAACTGTATATTTACTGAATTACAAAATCATTTAAAGCATTGTAATAGTGAGGATTTTGTATAAATAAATACAATTCATACATAAAGAAAAATTCTTGAAAATTTATTATGAATTCAAATTATAGTTAATCAAAATAATATTGGAATTTATCCTGTAATAATGTATATATAATGAACTACTAAATGCTGAACTGCAGACAATATTTCCATCATGTGGACATAAATTAAATCATCAATGCTTAAGCATAAAATAAGAAATTAGAACCAAGGAGTAATTAATAACCATTAAATAATATTTTCTTTTAAAATATTCTTATATTATGAAAATTAAGTGCATTAAAATTAGAAATGTACCAAAAATATTTGGGATTTAGTTTATTCAGCCAATATAATGAATATTTGGTATTCAGCTTTCTTACCTGCTATTTAGTATTCAAATAATTATATAAATAAATGGGTTAGGTAAATCCAAAATTATATGTAGTACTGAGTAATTAACATATGTAACTTTTTAGTTTTTATACTGTACTAATTACCAATGTTATGTTGGTGGTTGATAAATTGACATACAGGTATAATTGATAATTATATTATAATTATAATTAATTGAGAATTATGATTAATAACTAAAATTACTTGATAATTATATTTCTGTATTTTTAAAATATAAATATGTAAGACAAGATCAATGCTTCACTTTTTAACAAACCCTTTCCAGAACTTTCGGATTCAGAAAACAAAATCAAAATTACACATACACACACACACACACGCACACACAAAAATCAAACTTCATGTCCATTCTAAGGTTATAATGATAGAACATTAGCTGTTCTTTATATTCAGAGGATGGCCTATTCAGTGTAGCCTCAAATTCCCCCTGTACTGTACAAGCTTTCAGTCTCCACTCCTGATGGTGGTACTGAAAGGAATTTTAAGGCAACCCTTCATGAAATCATACAAAATTGTAGGATTTTATTTGAAAAAGTCCATGTAATTTCACATCCACTATTTTTCAAATAATTGAAGGGAGTGGCACTGTACTAACTGCTCAAAATAGGTAAGCTTGTATATGTTAATTTCCTTATTTAACACCACACACAATTTTTCTTTTTAGGCTCAACTATGTCACTGCCAAAACAATGTAGTAATCTTTGTTCCAGTTTCAAATGCTTCTGTATTTGACAGTTTTGATGCAGCAATATCTTTTAAAATGGACCATAAAAGATATGAAATACCTTCAGCATTAATTCCTCCAGTACTTGAATCATATGAGTCAGAAGAAACTGAATTTTCCTGAATTCTTCTCATGCCTCAATGTTCCTATTTCTTTACTGAATTATATGGTTCATATTGAAAAGTCGAATCTAAAAGTAGTTTTCCTACAAAGATCTATTACTTTGAAACATTTGTCTTCTTTCAACTGATTATTTAAGTTCAACAAGGGTAATTATTGTTTTAAATTTTGCTATTTAAAGCTTTCCTTAAAAATACTTTTATTGTCAAAATTGAAGGGATGACTTGAGCTATTGTTTCTTTATGTTTATTACATATTTTAGTAATATTTTCAAATCGCCATAGTAAAAGAAAGATTTTCTAGTTTTCCACTATATATATATATATATATATATATATATATATATATATATATATATATATATATATATATATATATATATATATATATATATATATATATATATATATATTGCAGAGTAAGACGGGCAAAACTAACCAATTTTTCCAAAATTTTTACTTTCAGGAGTTGCAAAAATCAGGATTACATGATATAACTAATTTTTGAGAAATATGAACCTTTCTGAAAATTTTTATATAAAAAACTATATGGAAATATGCAAATTACTATTTAAACTTTTGGAAAATTGAAGGTGATGAAAAAATAAAAAGGGGGGGAAAATTAGACACTGCACAATATTTAAAAATGGCTATTCAGTAGAGATTTTTTAAAAATATAAATGGATAAAACTAGTATTATAGATTATCTAGAACAATTTGAAAAAAAAAAAAAAAAAAAAAAAAAAAAAAAGTTTGGACTGAAACATACTACAAAAATCAAAGACATGTACAGGAGCAAAATTTATGCATATTTTTCAGCATATTCCCTTTGTCAAAATGACTTGATAACTGACCTGTAAATAGTTAAGTCATTGATATTCAGTTTAATATACTCGAAATTTTTGTTGGCTGCCCAAAAAAGTTAAATTACCATGAATATCCCATAATCATGAAATGTCAAATATTTTTCATAAAAATTTTTTTTTGCCAAATTTTTTTCTACCCCAATATGAGTTAATGAAATTTTCGAAATTTGATTTTTCATTTAAACAATTTTTTGTATACACCAACTGTATAACCTCAGTAAAAAAAAAATTTTTTGTACTCAGTCATTTTGGTTCTGAGCATGGGAAAAATTTCAAACAAATTTAAGTTTTTCTCATACACAGCAACAAAGTGGTTGAGTTAAAAAAAAAGTATAAGTATATAAAAAAAAAAAGTATAAAAAAAAGTTGCAGAGGTTGTATAGTTGGGCAGGATACACATTTTTATTTAGAATAATTTTTCGTATAACCTACCATTTTGGTGCTATGCACAGGAAAATTTATAAAAAAAAATTTCCCATGCATAGCATCAATATTGTTGGGTATACAAAAATGTTCTAAATAAAAAATGAATCTAGCCCAACTTTACAACCTCTGAAAATTTCATATAGATCAGTAAATATCAAAGATATTCAGACTTAAATAGTTATTTTTCTACTGCAAAGTGGCTAGTTTTAACTTGTTTCAGAAAAGTATTAATATTTTTTTAACTAAGAAAATTTACATTATTTCATATGCAAAAATCTACTTTTCCTTTTTGTTATGCAAATTTAGTTGGATTTTTTCATAGTCAATAGTTTTTTTTGGGGGGCAGAAAATTTACATTATTTCATATGCAAATATCTACTTTTCCTTTTTGTTATACAAATTTGGTTGGATTTTTTCATAGTAAATATCACTTTTTTTGGGGGGGGGAAAACTTATAAAAATTTTTGTTTTAGCATAAAAAATCTATCCAAAACAGTTGAAATTTTTTGAGTTATAGTTATCATTTATTAAATTTATTTTATATAAAACATTGAAATATAAAGAATATTCTACCAAATAAATACAAAATTGAGGATATGAAGTTTCTTCCCTAAAAAAAATTTTATAAAAATTTACTTTTGAGGGTGGTTAGTTTTTCCCTGCCCTATGGTATATATGCATGTATTTTTGTTTATATATATATATATATATATATATATATATATATATATATATATATATATATATATATATATATATATATATATATATATATATATATATATATATATATATTCAGGAATTATATACCAAATATTTCATATTCCCTATGTTCAATACAACAAGCATGTAAAATCTTTAAATGAACAAATACTAACTACTTTTATAATGATTTTATAAGATTAAATAAGATACACATGGTTACTCTAATTGAAGATATATGAAAACAATCCAAATGTTAAATTATATTTCATATCTTTATAACCTGGTTCACTATTACTTACTCCTTGATAATTCCAATTCCAAGAAGGATTCATTTCAATTATTCATGTGTAATCTTCTACAAACAATATTAATTTATCTTAATTTTTATATCCCTGAGGAAAAGAAAAAAGTTAATAAGTTTTAACATATTAAAAGTTAATATCATAAAATTTTTAAATTTAAGTAAATGAATACTTCTGGAAGTCTCTCTCTCTCTCTCTGTCTATATATATATATATATATATATATATATATATATATAATATATATATATATATATATATATATATATATATATATATATATAGAGACGTACTGATACAAGTAAAGAGGCCGATACAATACTCGATATTTTTAGGTGCTGATACCGATACTTTAATTATTATAAGAAATACACAGTAATAAGATAGAAAATTTGTGTACTGCTAGGCAACTGAGGATTGCATTCCCTATACAACCAATACTTAGTAATGTATTACATATTTGGTTGTGCCCAAGTATATTTTATAAATTAAAATATTATCTTTTAGGAATAATAAATGCAAATATATAATACTAATAACTTTTTTATGTTTGTGTTTATTCAAAAAATATTCCATTTCCATTTTCCAGTAAGTATTAACAAAGTTTAGCTACTCGCTTTTATGTTTTAACATGATTACAATTTACAAGAAGATTCTTTAACTAGCTACAATATAAAGAATAAAAATAATGAAGGAAGAGACCTCAATTAATCAGCAGAAAAGACAAAATATAAAAAGCGCTATTATTCAAGCATGGCATAATATACTCCTTTAAGGTAAAGACATAACTTGGTAGTATTGGCCAAGTATCAGCCATATTAACCAATACCGATACCCAAGAAAATGGCCAATGCTGCCGATCCCGATACTATCGGTACATCTAATATATATACCGGTATATATATATATATACTTTTGTAACTTCTTTTCCCATTTATTCATTTTAATACATTTACAGTAATTTCTATAAAATGGTGAAAAATTTATCTAGTCCCTAATCCTTAAAGTAAAAAAAGGGGGGGGGAGGGAATAAATAATGTTATAGAACAATCTAACTTAGAAATCAGATTACTAGTTTCTTTTTATAGTAAAACTTTTCTGGTATATTTAAATATAAAAATGGTTTCCCTCACTTCATTATGCTGTATTTAAAGCATTTCATTATAATGTCTTTGCAGTTTCAATAGAGGAAAATTTATACTTGTACAACACCAATTAAAAATCACTAATAGGCTAAATTAGCCTATACTAATTCTCAAAAATAATCTGACCACCAAAATAATTTGAATCTTAGAATGATCTATACAAAATATCAGAATTATAAAGGCCTATGCAAAGAAAATAGAAATTAAAATGGAAATCATGATAGTCTATGAGGAAAAGTTTACAAATAAAGGCAATTTTTTATTACTTATTTCAAATCTAAAATATACTGAAATGTAATAAATTAAAAAATTTTATAGCTATTTCAGAACTAATAAAAAAAAAAAAAAAAAAAAATTTTTTAATATACTAAACTACAAAAAAATTCTGAAATAAATTGAAGTAATAAAAATGTTTTCTTTATTTACATATTTTAATTATTATGTAACATTAATACCAAAGACCTATTTACTAGGTTAGGTCAATTTGCTGGCCATTAGATGTACTTTTACCCTTTAAATCCTGGTAAGGTTAAGTCAAACTAGTTTGTTAGATCAGTAATTGTGTCATTCACAGTAGAGAATTTTTTTGTACAAGGCTCTTGCTCTAACATATTGCTAAAACTAACAACATTCCTACGAGTCGAGACTTCAAATGAACTACGCATAGGGTTCTTACGAGGTTATTACATGATCATACATATGGAAATTGTAAACAAATTTTATAACTTTCCAAGGGAAATATATATATATATATATATATATATATATATATATATATATATATATATATATATATATATATATATATATATATATATATATATATATATATATATATATATATATATGGCTTAGGTTAAGAAGCTTTCTGAGCTTTGATATTTTTATCGATATTTTGAAATTTCGATTTTAATCGGTATCTCATTGCAACGTTCTTGTATAGGTTAGGCCTGTATTTTACGGCAACTTCGGTAGTTCAGGTTATGATAAGTCGAACTAAGTACGCTAGAAAACTAAATAATAATTATAAAAATAATTAGAATAATTTTGAATAGGCATATCAATGTTTCAATATATCGATATTTTCAAATATCGAAACTCAGAAAGCTTCTTAACCTATATATATATATATATATATATATATATATATATATATATATATATATATATATATATATATATATATATATATATATATATATATTATATATATATATATATATATATATATATATATATATATATATATATATATATATATATATATTATATATATATATATAATATATATATATATATATATATATATATATATATATATATATATTATATAAGTGTTTTTTTGGTAAGTTAAACCTATTTATTGGCCATTAGGTGTGGTTAACAATGTGGTAGAAGCCACACTAACCCTGAGGTAGAAATATGAGAAGTTTGGATTATAATATAAGAAAAATATATATTTGGATGATTTTGTAATTGTGAATAAAGAAATGTAAAAACTATAGGCTAAACAAAATTTTAAGTCTAGGGTATGAATAAAATAGCTAGAAGAAATGTATAAAAGTACAAAGAAATAGAAAAGAAGTATGAAAATCAATAAGGATAAGGAGATAGTAAGGCATGAAAGAAATAAGTAAAAGATAAAAACAGCAGACAAATCAGGTTTAGCATAAAGTCAGAATTTGGTCTACAAGCTAAAATGCCCAGAAAAATCATAAAAATTAGAAAGTGTAAAGAAAATGTCAAGTATATAGTTTGTTTTTGAATTTGATAAAAAAAAGATGAAAATCTATAATAATATAAGGAAAATCAAAAATCAGAAATAAAAGTTCAAATATGGAAAAGTAAATGGTGGTTTTTGGTTGGTTAGGTCTATTTTCTGACCATTAGGTATAGTTTTACCCTTTAAGTCCAGGTTAGGTTAAATCTAACTTGTTTATTAGATCTAACAAACTAGTTCCACTTAGCCTAACCTATGGCTTAAAAGGATAAAATTATGCCTAACATCTAGCAAGTAGACCTAACCTACCCAAAACCCACTATTCGCTAACTACGCCTAACTTACCAAAAAAATATTATATATATATATATATATATATATATATATATATTATATATATATATATATATATATATATATATATATATATATATATAATATATATCAAAATAGCTATACAAAATTTGAAATTTCTTTTTGTAATGTCAATGACCCAGCAACCTTATTATGCTAGAAACTTGCAGGATATGTTTTTCATTTCAAGTCCTTATATGTAGTTTTGTCAAAGTCTCAACTCGTAGGTATATTGTTAAGGTAAATATGGTAAATATGCATGATTCATCTTTTACCAGGTATTTAATTGTAATTCAAAATTTACTGGAAATGTATATTAAAGAAAAACTAAAAATATTAGAAAATCAAATTCGCTAAATTAAAATGCACTTAAGGTAGCAAAGATAAATTTCGAACATCATAAAACTTGGTTTTCATTTGCCACTTTGACAATATATAGTAAGAAATTGGGTTAAGGGAAATAATCGGAAAATATAGATACTAATTAGGTATATAAATTGTTAAATCTAACTAGTTCAACTTAACCTTGACCGGTAAATGTATACTAATGGCAAGCAAATACGTCCTAACAAATAAAAAAAAAAGGTGCTAAAACGTACTTAAGTATTTCATATATCTAGCAATATTATGAAATATTGATATATAGATAATTTTTGTGGTCATTCTCTGCCTATATTGGTGTAAGGCATAGGCACATTTGATGTAGTTAGGCTGATTATATTTTAGAACTGGATTTTTAGGACTTTAACTTTTTAAATTTATTGAATTTGATTTTCCTATCCATTTTTGTTTTCTTCAATGCACATTTCTGGTTTCTATTATGAATAACAACTAAATACCAGGTAAGAGATGAACCATGCATAATAAGTTTGTTTTGAACCTTGTACAAAAGAAATCCACTACTGTAAATCTAACAGGCTGGTTCAACTTAACCTAACCTATACTTAAATGGTAAAAGTAGGCCAAACTGCTAGCAAGTAGGCCTAACCTAGCAAACGCTGGGCCTTTCAGAACGCAATGTAAATAAAAAAAAATTTTAAACGATTGAATATGACTAATTTACTTTATTTCATATTTAGTCTTTGATGTTTCAATATATATATTTATATATAAAAATTTGTCTTTATATTTATAATATTTTCACGTAGATGTTATTAACTACATTTTTATCGCTAAATTTAGCCTTTGCAAAAGAATCACCAAATATGCCTATATGAATACGCAAAACTCATGCCTTGAAATCGTCCGCGAACTTGATGCAACTCTGTAACTAGGCTACAAATGATAAATCTTAAGATCTTGCACATACTCAATCAAATTTTTAAAGACAATTATTGTATCACAAAAATTAATAAAAATAAGTAAAACGACATAAAAGAAAACTCAAGAAATTTTAATTTTTAAAATCTTCAAACACAACGCCATCGAAAGAAGATGATCCCACTTCCTTACAAATTTATCACCCATTTTCGTCTCCTTTAGCGGTGAAAAATTGAAAAATATATATCTCCAATAATACGTCACAAAATTTTGGGAAGTTTATTTCTCATTCCCTTTTTGCAGAAAAATAATTTAAAGTATATATTATAAATGCTAAATAATTGCTTTCATTGCTTATAAACTTATTTTTTTAAATTTTCCAGCTATTAATATTTATCCTATATTATATATATATATATATATATATATATATATATATATATATATATATATATATATATATATATATATATATATATATATATATATATATATATATATATATATATATATATATATATATATATATATATATATATATATATATATATATATATATATATATATATATATATATATATATATATATATATATATATATATATATATATATATATATATATATATATATATATATATATATATATATATATATATATATATATATATATATATATATATATATATATATATATATATATATATATATATATATATATATATATATATATATATATATATATATATATATATATATATATATATATATATATATATATATATATATATATATATATATATATATATATATATATATATATATATATATATATATATATATATATATATATATATATATATATGACAATGCAATAATCGTAAATAAGAGGTCATAGTAAGCTACGCGTTGCAACCATTTTCATTAAATAGTTTAGAACAATTAAAATCAGAAAATAAATTAAATGCTTCTCTTTTCATAAGCCAGTAATGACTTTATTCAAGAAGAGTTATTAAAAATGAAACTAATATTTGGTTTACATATTGATAAATTTTACACTTTATGAAGGTCAGGAAATTTGAAACAGTGGATGTGCTTTATGTTCCTGGTGAATTTATGGTCAAAAGGATTGCCACTTTCTTTGGGCTTAGGATTAATTGATCTTAAAGACATTTTTAATATGATTCAGGTTGACAACCTAAACCTGGCAATAGCTTAACTAACATTTAACTTTTAAAGGGTTCAAACCATTACTGATTTAAATCATCGTCTCTCAACTTTTTTAGCCTTTCGAACCCCAAAAAAGTCAAACATAGAGTTAGAATATCACGACCCCCTAAAACCTATTTTGCATGGCAGGTGTCAAACTGAAAGTGTAGATTGAGATGAGGTATTTATCGTAAGTTGAATAATAAATGCTTTTGCTTTGCAGGCGTCAAATTCGAAAGTGTAGAATGAGATATTTTCCATATAGTTGATTAATAAATTGAAAATGTTTCATGACTGTTATTTTATGAAAACAAAATAGTTTAGTTCGAGTATTTTTTAAATATTCGCTTAAAAATTTTAAAAACTAATAATTTCATTCTGTTCAATCTTTGTTTACATTTTAATGTAAACAAAGAAAGAATATGAAACTTGTATTTGTACATTAGTCGTTTTATTTTTTGTGACCCTCTTAGACCTCAGATGGAGAAATCCTTGTTTAAATGAACTCAAACCTCTAACTTTGGAATGTAGTATTTGGTGGTACCGATTTAAACAAATTTAAGTTTCACATTTGCCTTCCTTAATGTATTCGACTCAAAAAATTATTCTAGTAAAAATTAAATTGTTAGTTTAAAAAGCTTATAAACCACTTATCTCTTCATGAGGAAAATCATCAATTTATTTATTTTATTTATTTATTTATTTTTTTTTTGAATGAAAAGCTTTGACTTTTAAAAATAAGTCCTCCTTCAGGTTATGATACGGATTTTCAAGGAATTAAAAGTTATATTAATGACGCTAGGACATATGAAAGGCATCTTAAAACATGTAACGTAGATTTTCTTGTAGATAAAGCAGCTTTTTAAATCAGACAGTTTTTAATAAATTACTTTTGTCCTTGTTAAAAGGAAGTTATTCATAAAGTTGGTAAAACCACAGGCTGTGATAAAACTTATTCAAGCCTAAAGTTGTCTAAGACTACTGATAAAGTAAAATTAGGTTGGAAAACAACTATTTTGAAACTGTCAATGACAGTTATAAATGGACAACAAGACATCGCAGAATTTTTTTTAATTAAAAGCAAATTCATCTGTATCTGCAGTTACTGGTTTCGGTGACAATAACTCATGCTTTAGTTCTAATCCTACTTGTCAGGTTTCCGAACATTCCATAGCATACTATACAATGTATATTACATTAATTAAACGCACAAATTATACCAAATAATTAAACCTGTGTTCAGGATGCTTTTATGCAGGTCACGAGTAATCTAGAACTCTAGATTTTAAGTGCATTTACTTCCGGTCTTAACTGCCAAGGTTGTATAAGGTAAATAAATAAAACGGACTCAGTGACTTACTGACGGTGGTTCTCATAGATCTTTCATTTCAGGGAAAGTTGCTAGTGTTTTGTGTATACCTATACCCATATAAGTAATATTCTTTGTAGTCAAACATTTATTGAAACAGAGCAGAAGTTTTAAGCAAATTTTATTAGGAAATAAATTTTGATAACCAAAACCTTTCCTGTCTCTGGTAAATAAAACTTTTAAATTTAATTAGGAAATAAATGGGTTGAATTTTGAGCTCTGTAACTTGAAAATTAAATTAATATCAACAGACTCTCCCTTTTTCACTAACTACCCTTCTTGCCTCTATAAAATCGAATGTATTACTAGGTATCGATATTTTACAGTTTTTTTCTTTTCAACTAGTATCTTCCATGAATGGTAATTGTTTCATTATGAGCGACAAAATAATACCTTTTGCCTTTGAGAATTTTGAACACTTTTAAGCAAATAAAAATTATCATATTTTTTAATCCAATGTTAAAGGTATCATCAAATAGGTGTCTTCAGTTGGCAAAAAAATAAAAATAAAAATGAAATAAAAAAAAATAAAAATAAATAAAAAATAGATAAATAAATAAATAAATAAAAATAAAAGAAATGTAAATAAATTCGCCAGAGGTTATAGTTAACGTAACAATTTGCAGTTGAGGTGGTCTTTTAAAATGGAAGAATTATTGAAGATTAAACTAATTGGTAGAATAATAGATAAGAGACGAAAAGGAAGATAGGAGATCATTAACAAGAGAAGGAAAAAGTTGATGATAGAACAGAACCTTGAGAAACATGAATGTTTATAATTTGAAAGGATGATGCTACAGAACAGCCGTAAAAAAATTTTGGTTACAGAGGATGATTGATAACGAAAGAGGAAAGTTTAAAAGTAATAGTTCTGTGAAAGACTCTTGAAATTTTCGATCAGTCACTACAGAAGAAGATTCTCCGAAATGCCAAAGAACAGAAGACCAAGATTAAAAGAGAAGTGAAAGAAGATCCCTAGGTGAACATTCCTAAAGGATGGCACACTGACGATTTGAAATAAGTTTAGAATATTTAAGAAGCTTCCAAATCTTCCTTAAAAGGACATATTTAAAAACTTTGGAAAAACATATTTAGAAGTAGGGCAATAGTTTGAGGGTTGAGAAGAGTCCTTCTTCTTCGGTAAAGACTCAATCAGCGCACCAGCAGGAAGGGATGATTAAAAGTGATAGGCAGATATGAAACAGTTCACAAAGAACACGTGAAAACTCAGAAGCACAAGTTAGAGGACTACAGGAACGGATTGAAAGGACTTTAAGCATTCTTAGTGTGAAGTTCAAAGGGAGCAGAAATAACATCTTTAGGAGAAATAGTTATATTAGAAAAATGCTTCCAGTATATATATATATATATATATATATATATATATATATATATATATATATATATATATATATATATATATATATATATATATATATATATATATATATATATATATATATATATATATATATATATATATATATATATATATATATATATATATATATATATATATATATATATATATATATATATATATATATATATATATATATATATATATATATATAATATATATCTTCTATGGTGGGTAGAAGCCAGGAGTAAAACAATTTCCACTAAAGTTGGAGAATAACTGAATCATGTTCACTTAAAGGCTGACATGTTCCCATACACATCGTTCGAAGATATTCACGTTAAAGGGAGTGTATTCCGGACTTTACCAGTAGAGTGCAAGTAAGATTGAGCATAACGGTTAAGTCTAGGGTCAAAGAGTTGGAATGAGAAAGTACGAGACTGTGCCGAAAGGGGTGTTTCATGAGATCTTCTTAGTGCAGGAGGTATGCAACGGGAGAGTTTAAAGGAGTGTGTCTGTTGTAATAATGAAAATATAGAGAGAGTGACACAACAATAAGACAGATTGAAACAGACTGCAGAGAGTTAGTGAAAGTGAAAGAGTTTATAGGAAGAAAATCTTGGACTTTACCTTTTGTGGAGAGTTGCTTGAGTGGAACCACTTCCAGATGTGCTAGACGTTCTCCATTCAGGGGTATACAACACCTCTATAAAGAGGAAGCAACTGGGTGGCGTGAGAAATTACGAAGACGCCTCAGAACTCCCAACCCTTACCTTAGAAGTTTGTTAAGAAAGAGAAATAATGCGATCCTTCCATGAAAGATTACGAGAATATTAAGGATATACGCCGAAGTTTTGAATCGTATGTTTCCGAAGATGTCATATTTGTGTGAAAGGTTGTGTCAAGTAGAGAGATGGAGGAATTGAATTTTTGAGGCATTGAAAACCACCATGTTTTCTTTGTAAAATAAATATAATTTTATTTTATTCGTGTGTTTGATGGAATCAGTTATTTGGTGATTCAATTTGGGTGAGCTCTATCAATGCTCTGAACTCCCAAATTCTAACTTCCTCCTTTGCAAGGTTTCATTTCTACGTGAAGTCTTTTAATAATAAAAAAAGAAATCAGAAGAAAACCAAGCATATTTTTTAATTAGTAGAAAAAATTGATTAGTTTTTCTGCTAGTTATATTGGAAACTTGATTAGAAAAACTAATCAAATATAGTTGGTTTTCTTCTGATAATCTTCATTGTTAAAAAAAAAAATAAAAACAGCTTAGGGAGGTTGAAGAATACAACTTTCAAGCTATTTATGATACTCTGCAATAAATGTCGTAATGAATGTCCCCACAAAATTACAAAATTATCACAATATTTTCAATCCCTAAAAGACATATACTAACAAAAAAAAAAAAAAAAAAAAAAAAAAAAATTTATTAAAAAAAAAAAAAAAAAAAAAAAAAAATAATAATAATAATAATAATAATTGAAACAGTTTGTTGTTTCCTTTTTGTCATATTTTCTCTGAAAATTTTTTATTTTATTTTTTTTTTTTTTTGTGTGTATTGAGTAAAAAAGAAATGAAAGTTCGGAAAATTAATAAAAAGGTTAGTAAAGAGTCTATATGTTTGGCGTTAGGTTGAATTTTATAGCATTAGATTACATTATTATTAACTAATATATTTATAATTTGCCAGCAACTTCAATTTAGTTCATTCATGATGTTTGGAGAAGGAGAAGAAATATACGAAGGGACTTTACCCTTTTAATGAGCATGATAAAAATAGGAGTTATCCTCCAAGTATTTGCTTAAAATTAACATTAAAGATTTAAAGAAAGACATTAATAAAAAGTAGAAAAAGAGTTGGAAAAAGGACAGAACGTTCTTCCATTAATAGATTTAATGGAAGAACAGTGGCCGTCTACAATAGCTGCTATAGAACAACCGTAAATGAAATCAAAAAGAAGGTCATAGAGAGAAATATAGATTCTGAAGGATGAAAGAAAGCTTTTGATATGTCCAACGCAACAGCGAAAGATTCACCAAAATGCCGAAGAGCGGAGAGCCAGAGTCATAGAGAAAGAAAAGGAGATTACCAGTAGTGCGTTAATTTCGAAAGTCATACAGGTGTTCGAGGTATAATTGAGATATTTCCAAATCTTCCTGTTAAAGGCTCGAAAACTTTAGAAAGGACTGAGGGTAAAGGAAATTGGACGATAGTTAGAGGAAGTAGTCAAATCAAAGTTTAATTTTACCCTAAAATTTTTATTTTACCCTAAATATAGGGTAATCACCGAAACCTTTGTTTACGTTATTTACAACTTCATTCATAATCCTCCATTGTCTTCTTCCTCATAAAGGAAACTTTGGTCAAATATTAAAATAAATCAATCCCAGGGCAGACTTTGTCTAGGGTCAAAAGAAAGCTGATTAGTACTAAACTTTCGATTCGAATTCAAAATTCCCACTCCCAAGCATTTAAAAAGAAATTCCACAAAATAATACTAGATATACAAGCAAAAAACTTTACAAGAAGAAGTTCTGGAAGATATTCACATTAATTTGAATGGGGTTAGCAATGGTTTCACAAATCAACCTTACATTTTTTTCCTCGTGTTCAAGAGTCATCCGCATTAATTCCTAACATATGTAAACATAAATTTTTTAAACTTGATGTTGCCATCCAAAAATAGATATCCTAATTTTGGAGATATTATTGTATAGTCAGATCAATGGCCGACGTGACCCGATAGACAGCCTTTGAAAGCTTGCAAGTCTAAAGGATGAGGAAAACAAGAAAGTTTTGCCAATTACTAGTAAAATACATAAAAGAATGAGCATAGCGGTTACGACAAGGAGTCAGAGAACTGAACAGATAAGTACCGAAACTATGTGGAAAGACGTGTTTACGAACTCACCTCAAAAAAAGAAGAGGAAATATGGGACAAGAGTTCTGAAGAGCAGTTTTTGTTAAAATAGCGATAATATAGAGTCTGAAGCAGTGATCGTACGGGATTCCCGATCCCGATCCAGATCCCTGATACCTGATCCCGAAAAAAATAGTAATCTCGATCCCGATCCCGATCCCGATCCCTGATACCTGATCCCGAAAAAAATAGTAATCCCGATCTCGAATAATTTTCGATCCCGTACGATCACTGGTCAGAAGTAATAGCTCGATTGCCAGTAAGAGACTGTAGAGAGACATTAAAAGTAGGAGGGTTAACAAGGTGAAGTAGAAACTACCTAGTAAGTTTCTCTCCTCGATTAGGACAATGCCTGTGAGATGCTTTTTTTTTTTTTTTTTTTTTTTTTTTTTTTTTTTTTTAACTTCAAGCATTATATTTTAACTTTTATAATTTGCAGTTGAAGTCGAGAACACTCTTCCTTCCTTTAATTTCACTACTTGTCTTTTATCTTCACTGATGTTTGTACATCTGGCAAAACTTATGTTAA
>SEYY01009110.1:80000-87500 GCA_009176605.1 Armadillidium nasatum
TTTTGCCACATCCAATATGTAACGAAGGAATAATGAAATTAAAATCTTAATGTTTCTTATATTTTGTTTTAATTTAATCCACCATTAATAAGTATAATGTGCAATTTACCACGGCAGGTAAACCCCGGTTTTCCCTGATTATTAACCAGGACCGGGGTCGGGCCCCGGTCGGTCTATAATTATAATTAAAGGCTATGATACTATAGTCAAAACTATCATTAGGAGTCATTAGGAGAGAAAATGTTGAATTTATAGCGAATATTGAAGTACAGATCAAATGTTCATGATTCGGAATATGTTTAAGTTCTCCATTCAACAATTCCAGATTATTAACAGACCTGTCTCCACCTCACATCTATCAGTTTGAGAGACATCCGACCTATCAAGATGGTGTTCGTTGGAATCCCCTAAATAGAAGATTTTATAATTTAGATGGGAAAGTATAAGTCTCGTGAGAAGTAAGGTGTTGAAAAAAGAAAAGAAGAAAAAGAAAACCCCTAAAAAATCTGCCATTTTGAAGGGAATAGATACAGAAAATAGACAAGATCAGTGTGGTAATAGGAAAGATTCTAAACTGAAGTTAACATCGAAGTTAAGGTAACTGAAAATTTCCGAGACGTGTTATGGGAGTATATGTTTTTGAAAAGCAAACACGTTTCCCTTCAGTCGGAAGCTGGAGAATGAATCCCTGGATATTTGTGTCTCAGACGAAAGCAGAGTATTAAGATGAGAGTTAGAAAAATGTTATTCCATGGATTCGAAACTAGTGCGAAAACCACGAGCCACGAAAAAAGAATCCCACACCCATACCCATGCCCATGGCTCCAATAATATATATATATATATATATATATATATATATATATATATTATATATATATATATATATATATATATATATATATATATATATTATATATATATATATATATATATATATATATATATATATATTATATATATTATATATATATTTATATATATATATATATATATATAATTATTATTGACTTTGCTTTACGTGAAGAAATGAAAAATCAAACACTGTTTAAACAGTCTGAAATTAATTATGTTTTCTTTTTGCTAACATTATATATATATATATATATATATATATATATATATATATATATATATATATATATATATATATATATATATATATATATATATATATATATATATATATATAATATATATATATATATATATATATATATATATATATATATATATATATATATATATATATATATATATAATATATATAATAATAATATATATAATATAATATATATAATATATATAATATATATATTCCTACTAATTTACAGTATTAGTATTATCATCAGCATCTAATTCACGAACTTCAATTTTTATTTAATGAGCAAAAAAGCCACATAGCTAGTAATACTAATGAAACTAGCCAAATATAGCAGGGAATATATATATATATATATATATATATATATATATATATATATATATATATATATATATATATATATATATATATATATATATATATATATATATATATATATATATATATATATATATATATATATATATATATATATATATATATATATATATATATATATATATATATATATATATATATATATATATATATATATATATATATATATATATATATATATATATATATATATATATATATATATATATATATATATATATATATATATATATATATATATATATATATATATATATATATATATATATATATATATATATATATATATATATATATATATATATATATATATATATATATATATATATATATATATATATATATATATATATATATATATATATATATATATATATATATATATATATATATATATATATATATCATAGGCGGAGTGCGGGCGGAATTCATAAGAAGGAAGTTTGAAATATGGTAAACTGATCCTTATGCATAAGATATATAAGATGTCTTCTTCCCTATGATATAAATGTTCTATTTTTCTATATTTCTATAATATTGGCAAGGGTTTTTTTTTTTAAATAGTTTCTTTTTTATTTTATTAATTTATTTCTTTATTAAAGAGATAAATAAATGAATGTGAATGTTAGTAATAAATGAAGAATGTATAATTTATTAAGAATTTATTATAAATATGTAATAAAATTAACTTAATAAAGGGATAAGAATCTATTGATTTATGTGAATGATATTAATATTATATTTAATTATATTAAAAAAAATATTTTAATATTTGAATTTAATTTAATTTATTTTTTTTTATCTTCAAAAATTAAAATTTGTTCATTGATGTAATTTTTCCTACTGTATTTAATTTAGGTTTGAAAAACTGTTTTTTAATCATTTCTATTGTTTATATTTTCCCAATTTTAAAAACATTTATTTTTTATTTATCTTAGCAACCACTTAAAAGGGTTCTTTTTTACCACCATACAAGAATACAAGGACCTACTATCACGCATCCACTACGAACTCGTTTCACAGCCTTGGTTTAATTGCGTCTCTGGGTCGGAGCAACTCCTGCCGTTCCCTACGGTCATGGGATCAGATACAAGGTCCTTATCATCCAGTGAAGAAGGTAGTTGTTTGTGGTTGTTGTTGGTGGTTGTTGTTGTGGAGGTGTTATAATCTGAACTTCCCTTTGACGGGTCATCATTCCCTTGAGAAACTTCGCTCTCAGCATCACTGTCCCCTTGCTGAAATTGAGAGGTCCTCTGTCAGGACTATTGGGGCATTCGGGTCAACAAAGGGTTGCCATACAGTCATGGGAGACATGTAATAACACATCAATGTATAAACGATTAGAAAATGCATACCAAATCATTTCAGATTACTCTATATGAAACCAACACTGATAATGCCCATGGAATGAACATTTATGTAACAAAAATATTGGAAATCAGGGGAACTAGCATATATATATATATATATATATATATATATATATATATATATATATATATATATATATATATATATATATATATATATATATATATAATATATATATATATATATATATATATAATATATATATATATATATATATATATATATATATATATATATATATATATATATATATATATATATATATATATATATATATATATATATATATATATATATATATATAATCACATTACAAGTTTACATGTTTTGTATGTCTAATAAAAATATGTGGATCTATTCATTCTAAATAAAACATCAAACCAGAAGTATCCTTCAAAAAAAAAAGGAAAACTATTTTAATTATTCAAAAAAAAAAAAAAATGTATAAATTGCAGGCAATCTAAATTTAAAAAAAAAAAAAAAATTTAAAAATATACTTTACACACCAATTTTGTCTATTCAAATCTAACCACTAATTTTATAGGTTTATAAACAAAATTACAGTGACGTGTTTGTGACGTCATTGGTAAGTAATGGTTATAATTACAGTGACGTGTTTGTGACGTCATTGGTAAGTAATAGTTATAATTACAGTGACGTGTTTATGACGTCATTGCTAATAGTTACACCGGTATTTCGGTTTGTCACGGAGGGAAATAGTTATATTCTATTTTCTATATGGAAAAATGTAATAAATTTTTTTTAAATATTTTTTTTTAATTTAAAAAATTTTTTTTTTTACATATTAATGAGTATAATTTTTTTTTTCACTATTCACCATTTTTCATATAAACACATTCTGTATAGTTATAATACAGGTCCATTCAAATTTAGTTGCATAGCAGTTTAAAACATATACTACATATATATATATATATATATATATATATATATATATATATATATATATATATATATATATATATATATATATATATATATATATATATATATATATATATATATATATATATATATATATATATATATATATATATATATATATATATATATATATATATATATATATATATATATATATATATATATATATATATATATATATATATATATATATATATATATATATATATATATATATATATATATATATATATATATATATATATATATATATATATATATATATATATATATATATATATATATATATATATATATATATATATATATATATATATATATATATATATATATATATATATATATATATATATATATATATATATATATATATATATATATATATATATATATATATATATATATATATATATATATATATATATATATATAATATGTATATAATATTAAATATGCATGTATGGTTACCTGTTATAAGGTTTAACATGCTTTAAATTAACGCGACATGCTTTTTCTTACATATTTGTAACAATTTTAACAATTAAAGAAAAAAAAAAGTCTTTAAAATTTAGTTTTTAGCCACAATTTATAATATTTAAATTTTAATTAATTATATATAAAAAAAATTTACTGCAACAGGTTTCACATTTAATACATTCCATTTTTGTTTAGTTTTTTTTTTTTTTTTTTTAGTTTGTTTTTTTTTTTTTTTTTTTTTTTTTTGTTTGTTTTTTATTCATTTACCTGTTTTGTTGACTGAGGAAACGGAGATAATCTTTCTGAGGTATCTGAACCACAGGATGAAGACTCAGAGAGTTCAGTGGTGAATTTACGACCTACTCTCGGAGACGCAGGTGTCCTGCGACTACATACTTGGGATTGAAGGTGTTCACAAATGCGACGAAACCTTCTAATATTGCCTATTCAAATAATATATATATATATATATATATATATATATATATATATATATTATATATATATATATATATATATATATATATATATATATATATATATATATATATATATATATATATATATATATATATATATATATATATATATATATATATATATATATATATATATATATATATATATATATATATATATATATATATATATATATATATATATAGGAAAAGACGGAGGTGATGAAGATTACGAGGATGTGAGAGGAGCTTAACATCGAACTTGAACGTACCAGAATAAGGGAGGGGAAAAAGGTTTAAATATCTGGGGGTTAAGTGAGTGCGACGGTGAGATGGGAGGACAAATAGAAAAAAAGAATAAGTCGTTTTTCAAAGGGAGTGAGACAATTATACTTCCTGCTGAAGAACAGAAATATCCCGGAAAAGGTCAAGATCTTAATGTACTATATCAATTCTATGCCCGATTCTGCTGTATGGCTCAGAGGACTTGACCCTTACGACTAAAACGAGAAGTAGGATCGATGCCACGGAGATGAGAGTGCCGAGAATTGTGACTGGAACAATGAGGTGGGAACGACAAATAAACGAGAAGATAATGGGGGAACTGAGATTGGAACCCATTGAGTACTTGAAAGAAAAACAGCAACTGAAATGGTATGGCCATGTGAGAAAGATCTATGAAGGGAAGTACTCTGCTAGATTCTACAACTGATTTTCGCTGGGTAGAAGACCTGTAGGAAGACCACGGAAGAGATAGAAAGACGGAGTTGATGCTACGATGGAGAGAAGGAAACGATCTATGCAGGAGGTGCAAGATATGAGACTACCGTGACAGGTTGGTGTGGATGAGCTTTGCAAACGACAGGGTGTTATGGCCCTACCGAAGGCGCTTGGTTAAAATATATATATATATATATATATTATATATATATATATATATATATATATATATATATATATATATATATATATATATATATATATATATATATATATATATATATATATATATATATATATATATATATATATATATATATAGAAAACCATAAAATGCCACCAAACAAACAAGGTTTACTTTTGTAAATTAATTTGAAGTAATGTTAGGAAACACTTACCAGATAATAAAATAAAATTGATGGCGTATAACGGGTTAACATCGTTTGGTGGACACACGGGCGTTAAATCTACTTGAAATCGGACGTGACGCTGAAACATTGCTGGTCCGCCTGATCCTCTTTTATATTCTACTCGGAAACTCATTGGAGAAGTAACACTGTGACTTAATTCAGCTACCTGGAAATAAAAAGGAAATTAATTTGAGTGTAATCAAACATATCTGACGATATGCCGATATTTTTATAGTTGAAAATTGAATACTTCCGGTTACCACGCTCTTCTATGAGCACTTTTTTGAGTAATATCGGCATATCTGCCGATATGCCGATGATTTTACAGTTGAAATTGAATACTTCCGGTTCCCATGCTCTTTCGTGAGTACTTTTGGGATCGGAGTCGGAATATATAATATATTATATTAGCGTTAAAAAAAAAAAAAAAAAAAAAATATATATATATATATATATATATATATATATATATATATATATATATATATATATATATATATATATATATATATATATATATATATATATATATATATATATATATATATATATATATATATATATATATATATATATATATATATATATAATATATATATATATATATATATATATATATATATATATATATATATATATATATATATATATATATATATATATTTATTTATATTTATATATATATATATATATATATATATATATATATATATATATATATATATATATATATATATATATATATATATATATATATATATATATATATATATATATATAGGGTTAATAATATACTCTACTAAAATAAATATATAGGTATATATAATAATAATTTAGTTATATTATATATTATATATATATATATTATATATATATATATATATATATATATATATATATATATATATATATATATATATATATATATATATATATATATATATATATATATATATATATATATATATATATATATATATATATATATATATATATATATATATATATATATATATATATATATATATATATATATATATATATATATATATATTATATATTTAAATATACTACTTTTAACGGTAGAGTGATTGACTCACGTGCTTGAGGGCGCCGGTTCGATCCCACTTGGGGATCCTAAGTATATTCTTCCTAGAAAAGTTCCTCTCCTTGAATAGGGCAGTGCCCGTAAAATATGAACTTTTTGAAGAAAAAAAAACTGCCATCTTCTTGTTCTTAAGAGCCATGTAAAACAAAAGTTAGCTTTATTTAAGATATTTTATACTTACTGAAAGAAAAGCATGAATAAGGTCCGCCTTGACGGTGGCTAATGCTTTGTCTTTAACTAAAATTGTGTAGGTTTCATCACGTTCTGTGCTCATAAGGGATCCAAACCAGGACTTTTTGGTTAACTCCGGGGACGATTCCGGAGTTAAATGGACCTCATCTGTAGGAACTGAAAGGAATGAAGGGCAACAGTTTTGGAATGTTAATTTTAAACTATATTAAATATAATATTTGACTCTGAAATGGAGCGTTGTTCTTGGATTCATACTTGAGATACGTTCAGATACCTCTCAAGAGACGCTCAAGAGATACTCACGAGACGCTCAAGGGAAACTCACATGAATCTTAA
>SEYY01009110.1:102500-105000 GCA_009176605.1 Armadillidium nasatum
AAAAGAAATGTTAAGCATAAGAAAGTCGCTTCACCGATTTGTTTTCGAATAAAAAAATAACAAAAAAATTGTTGTGACATTTTTTCCATATGTCCCAACGATTCTTTAGGACAATTTTTGCAGTGTACTGAAGATAAGATTTTATTTATTGTTTTAATATATCGTAGACAAACTTTAAATGATATACAGAGAGATTATGATTCAGATGGGATAAAAATTGATACTTTTATGTAAAATAAAATTTTTTTTAGTTAAATAATTTTATTTATTTATTTTTTTTTTTTTTTTTTTTTTTTTTTTTTTTTTTTTTTTTTTTTTTTTTTTTTTTTTTTTTTTTTTTTTTTTTTTTTTTTTTTTTTTTTTTTTTTTTTTCAAATTATTTTCAATTAATTAAAAAAAAATGCTAAATTTAGCCTTTTTTTCTGCAAGATTTGTTTAGATAAGGATGAAAACACGAAAATGAAAATGTTCGGCCAATCATATAGGTGACTGAACCGTTCTTTGACAACAGAAGCCAGGATTACACATGCCTATGGCAATGAATTTTGCTTAAATATATATATATATATATATATATATATATATATATATATATATATATATATATATATATATATATATATATATATATATATATATATATATATATATATATATATATATATATATATATATATATATATATATATATATATATATATATATATATATATATATATATATATATATATATATATATATATACGAGTATATATGCCACAGATGAATTTGTGATAACAATAGCCAGAGACTTTTTAAACTTGAAGTATCAATTGATGAAAGTAATAATTATAATCACGTAGAGTATGTCAAAGCCAATAAATATAATGTCAATAACAGTACACTGCAAAAATTGTCCTAACGAATCGTTGGGACAAAGAGCAAAAATGTCACAACAAATTTTTTTCAGTTATTTTCTTATTAGAAAATATACCGGTGAAGCGAATTTCTTATGCTTAACAATGCTTTTTTCCCAATTGAAAATTTTATTGTGTCATTTTTGCCACTTGTCCCAACGATTCGTTAGGACAAATTTTGCAATGTACTTAAAACTAGTAGGTGTAAATAAGCACAATCAAGGTTTGGGCATGAGAGTGGCGATTTGTGAATTGAAATAAATTATTTGTTTATTATATATTATTTCTAATATATATTAAATATATAATATATTATTATTTATTTATTACAACTTTTCGAGTGTTTGAACATGTGACGTGCAGAATTAAAACAGTATTTGACCCACCGTATACTAGCAACAGTTTTGTAAGGATATTCTTTCATTACGCGCTTGGATTAATTCTCAAAATTTTTAAAAAAAAAAAAATGAAAATAATTGGAAAATTAGAATTTATTTTTAAATATGAGGAGCCACAAAACTTTTCGGTTGTCTTTTTTTAGTTTATATATATATATATATATATATATATATATATATATATATATATATATATATATATATATATATATATATATATATATATATATATATATATATATATATATATATATATATATATATATATATATATATATATATATATATATATATATATATATATATATATATATATATATATATATATATATATATATATATATATATATATATATATATATATATATATATATATATATATATATATATATATATATATATATATATATATATATATAATAGGGAATCAAAAATATATTTCAGAGGAAATTCAGTTTGATTATCCTCTTTAATGAAAGATGTCTTTGAGGGTTTAAGGAAAGATGAGATTCAAAATTTAAAAAAAAAAAAAAAAAAAAAAAAAAAAATCATGCTTTTTTTCGGTTAAAAATTTTTTTTTTATTCAAGTGAATTTAACAGAATAAAATCAAAATGAATATAAGAAAAGCTTAAGTATAAAATTCTTTTACTTGAAAGTAAAATTTTTATTTATTTTACCCATAAAAATTATTTACATTAAATTTCAATATTTATTTTTGACCTTGTAATGTAATATAATATATTAAGATATAATATAATTAATATAATAAACTTTAATTTACACTAACATATATATATATATATATATATATATATATATATATATATATATATATATATATATATATATATATATATATATATATATATATATATATATATATATATATATATATATATATATATATATATATATATATATATATATATATATATATATATATATATATATATATATATATATATATATATATATATATATATATATATATATATATATATATATATATATATATATATATATATATATATATATATATATATATATATATATATATATATATATATATATATATATATATATATATATATATATATATATATATATATATATATATATATATATATATATATATATATATATATATATATATATATATATATATATATATATATATATATACGATGACAAAGTTTTTGTAAGAA
>SEYY01009111.1:2500-10000 GCA_009176605.1 Armadillidium nasatum
AGTCTAACAATTGTAGAATTTGTAGAATTGTAACTTGTACCTACAAGTGCCGTAACACAAACTGAAGTGAAACACTTGTAGCTACAAATTGAAAGTCTACAAGTTGATGACGTCATTTACAAGTCAGCTGGGAAACTTGTCTATGTTTGGTCTGCGTGTCTGTGATTCAAGTAAATGTGAATTAGTTCCACTATAGCAGTTAATGTTTATGAGTTCCACAGACTAAATGAGTTTTCAAGACTTGTATACAGAAAATCTTTGAAAAGTAATAATATATTTGGACAAATATATTTTTAGAATATAAAAAAATAGAGACAGTTAGAAGCCACAATGACCCATCAAGACTGTCCCAGTTCCAAAAACTTTACAAACGTTAAAATTCCCAATGAATGGCTCTTCACATGCCCAATTTTTCTTTTGTTAAAACATCAAGTCAGTCGTGCTATTTATAGTTGAAAAATAAAAAAGAAACCAAGTTATTGATGTGGGAAATCAATAAAAAAAGGCTAATTAGATGTTAGGTATAATAAATCGAAATGTTGTTTACAAAAGTGAGGTTACAAATAAACTGTATAACATGTATGCTAAGCCATGGTTAGAATATTGTGTACAGGATTTGGCTCCTTATTTAAATATAATCTTAAAGGAGACATGATGAAAATACACATTTACATACTGTGGAATGTGAATATATGTGAGGCTTAGCAATTTTGGAATTTTAAAATAAAAAAAAAAATTTAAAAGATTACTTTTTTCAGTTTCCATGACTTCCAGAATATTTTTTTATATATTTTGATATTAAATACATACTTTAAAGGTTTACTTTTCCCATTTCTTAGTATTTGAAATAAATGTCTTAAATTTATAGGTCTGTGGAAAAGAGTAAAATATAAAAAAAATTGGAAGTTAAAGATTTTAAAAATATTAATACCTAAGACATACCACTAAATTAAAAATCTAAAGTATATTTTTATGGTGTAAGGCCAATTTTTGCTAACTGTCTCCCCATATATTTTTTCAATTACCCCACTGTACTGTGTATATATATTATATATATTATATATATATATATATATATATATATATATATTATAATATATATATATATATATATATATATAATATATATATATATATATACATATATATATATATAATATATATAATAATATATATATATATATATATATATATTATATATATATATATATATATATATATATATATATATATATATATATATATATATATATATATTTCTTGCTAGTTTGTCCCTTTGCCTAACTGATGCAAAGCTATTAAATATTTTGCACCAGACTCTGCGACTCTGCATCTTTAGTAACATTAGCTCTTGAAGAAAATGCAAATCAATTATATTTTTTTTATAAAAAAGAAAATATTTTTTTGTGTTTTGATTTCATTTATTTTTCTATATAATTTGTACATTACCCGGTAATAGTTTAGTTCATCACGACATCTATGTATTTCCACTATATTGAAAGTATAGACAAAATATGCTGAAATGTATGAAAAATAATTTTAGCGCAGAAAAGTAATACCACTACTCACAGGTCAGTAATTATTGAATATTTTTTATAAAATATAAGGACAAATATGTAAGAGTGAAAAAGTTAATATCATCATCGCTCACCAGTTTGGGGTACAGGGGGCAAAGTCCCCCTTTAGACAAATGATCGTGTGACACGCATTTGTTTTCACTGCTGAATTGAAATACTGTTTAAGATAAATGAAAATTTTCTAGAGATATGCTAGTTATTATTAATACATATAATAAAAGATGTGAATACATGGCACACAATCATTTGTCTTCTGGGGCAGATGACCATGGGGGACTCTGACCCGTGAGTGGCGATGTTTATTTTTTTGTGTTTAAATATGGTTTTTAATGCATTTCAACATATTTTGTCTTTACATTTTCAATATAGAGGAAATGCAGTGATGTCATGGTGAACTAAGCTATAACCATTTACCCAAATTTGCAGTTTTACTTAAAGATTTAAGACTAAAGCAAACATTGCCCAATAATAATTTAGACTAAATAGTACAAAAATGAAAGAAAATAAGTCATTTATATTATACTTAAATTCTAAAGGTTTATTCATTTACAAAAAAAAAAAAAAAAAAAAAAAAAAAAAAAAACATCCAAATTACCCAACATGAATTAAAAATTTATGATAATAAATTAAGTTAGTGACATATTTTGTGTGTACAATTCCAAGTATAGAGAAACTTATCATATGAAGAATTATTGCTCTACTTAAAAGTTTTTTAGATAATCAGAAGTTGTAAAGGCCATTTTTTTAAGGTCAAATTTTGAGAAATTTTTTAATAAAGAACTATAAGAAATTTTCAGAATGAAAAACACTTTAATAACTTTTATAGAGCTTAATGCTCTTTGTCTAACACAGCAATCAGATTTTAAAATGTGAATATTAAATATAACGTATATTTCATAGTGTAAGCCAGTTTTTTGGCCACTGTACCACAGTGTGTTCCCAATTACACCACTTTACAGTATATATATATATATATATATATATATATATATATATATATATATATATATATATATATATATATATATATATATATATATATATATACTATATACTATATATATATATACATATATATATATATATATCGTATTTATATATTACTTGATAGTTTGTCCTTTCACTCAATTGATATAAAGTTGTTAGAGATTTTAATAGCTTTATATCAATTAAAGCTATTAAAGATTTTGCACCAAACTTGCATCCTTAGTAACGTTAGATCTTTAGGAAATTTACTTCCTTATCATGAGCAGAATTTTTTTTATTATTATTTTTTAAGGAATGTAAGCATGAACTTTTATAATTTTTGATGCATTTGACTTTGTCAGGACTTATAATTTATGACAATTTATTTAGGTTGCACATACCATTACTACAGTAGAGTGAAAAGCACGTTAAATTTTTCTAAAGTAAGTTTATATTTTGATAGCTTTGTTTACTTTTAAGCTTACCCCCTTTTTTTGAGAAGCAATGAGCCGAGAGTTATTCAAAACAAGAGTTTTTGATTAAAATAAGATCTAAAAAGGAGATACTATTTGGCTCCTTTTCGCACACACTTACAAAAGAAAAGAAATGTAAAGCATAGGTCGAAATTGCAGATTTTACAAAGAGTGTGTGTTTCATTCCAAGAGACAGAGTGGACTTAGGCCAGAGATGTTCTGTGGCAAAATATTAAAAAGGAACAATGGTAAGTTAAATCACTGTTATTTAGTTTAAAAGTAAGAATTTAGGTTGAGATAGGTCATCTATACGTATATTCCTTTGAGTATCATGCATTGTTATCTGTTTATAAATTCTATATTCCTTGTAATTGTCTACACACACACACACACACACACATATATATATATATATATATATATATATATATATATATATATATATATATATATATATATATATATATATATATATATATATATATATATATAAAGGTGTTTCGGAATTGCACGGCAATATTTAAGGTATGGGTTCTCTACCACAATATAAAAATAAAGGTCTTAAAAACATATGTTTAAAATTAGTTTATATCAGAGACATATATCTTGTAGTCTACAAGACTTGTAGTTTACAAAACTTGTAAACTACAAGTCTTGTAAACTACAAGTCTTGCAGTCTACAGTTTTGTAAACAACAAGTCTTGTAGTTTACAAGGCTTGTAGACTATACGACTTTTTGTTTACAAGACTTGTAGTTTACAAGTATTGTGGTTTACAAGACTTATAGTTTAAAAACTGTAGACTACAAGACTTGTAGTTTACAAATTTTGTAAACTGCAAGTCTTGTAGTTTACAAGACTTGTAGTATACAAGTCTTGTAAACTACAAGTCTTATATATAGGATCAAGTAAAGTTGAAGCACACTTTTTCAGCGGTCGAAAAAAAAGTAAAAAATTAAGTGTAAACGTAAAATTATTTCGGGGAAAAATTATGAATAAATTGAATATTAGTGAAGCCTAATAACTCAAATTTTTAGGTCTTTTTTTAATTAGTATATATATATATATATATATATATATATATATATATATATATATATATATATATATATATATATATATATATATATATATATATATATATATATTATAATTATATAATAATAAACAATATTAAAAATTAGCGATTTCCTTTAATATCGATGTCTAGAAGGGTTCTTTAATAACTAGTTAACTGATGAAGCAAGAGATCTTGAAGAATCTTGAAGGTCTGATGTTATAATTCACCTCCCCCAAATAGTTAGAGGTTTATGCTCTCGCCAAATAGCTAAGATCTCAGATTCTTCTAGTTGATATTCTTCTCGTTGGTTTCCATCTCTTTGGCTTCTCTTCTAATTGACAACCTGTCATTCGTTGATTGCTCGTAACTTCAATTGTCCTTCAATCTCGATTCTTTTTATCCCTGTAGATGTTAAACCCTCTACGAAATATTTAACAATCGAAAATTAATTTTACGACATAAGAAACTAAAAAGTTAACGAAAATTACAAGTTTTGAAGTTCTAATTATGAATTCAAATAAAATATATTTTCATTCACAATTAGATCTGTCACATGATACATTTTTAAGAAAGATAAAGAAAAAGTTCACTTTTATATAAAAACTGAACTTTTACAATACATATATATATATATATATATATATATATATATATATATATATATATATATTATATATATATATATATATATATATATATATATATATATATATATATATATATAACATATATATATATAGTATATATATATATATATATATATATATATATATATATATATATATATATATATATATATATATATATATATATATATATATATATATATATATATATATATATATATATATATATATATATATATATATATATATATATATATATATATATATATATATATATATATATATATATATATATATATATATATATATATATATATATATATATATATATATATATATATATATATATATATATATATATATATATATATATATATATATATATATATATATTTTTTATTTAACTTTGGTCAATATCATTCTTCTTATCAACAAACTCTGCAACCTCAGGAAGAATATCTCAAAGCCTCATATCCAACAGCCTACCCTTCTGTTCTATTCTCTTCATTTTTCTTCTCCTCTCTTCTGATCTTATCTCTTTTCTTCTGACTTCCTTATAATGTTTCTGACTTTCTTCTTCCCATCTGCTTCCAACCACATCCACTCTCGACGGCAGTCGAATCTGTATATATATATATATATATATAATATATATATATATATATATATATATATATATATATATATATATATATATATATATATATATATATATATATATATATATATATATATATATATATATATATATATATATATATATATATATATAATATATATATATAACTGCTTTGTTTTATCTCTATGGATTTCTTTTTATACTTGCACAAGTATCTATCATAGGTTCCAAAAATTTGGAGCCCTCTCGCAGCGCGGGGTCCGCGTGGGCTTCATCGCCTCTACTGCTTTTCATTGAAACCTTAATTTCTTTTTAAAAAACCGTAATAGTTAGAACCCTTGAAATTTTAAACTAGTAAAGTACGTTCAATGGATCATCAAATTATATATTATCTGATTCTCTAACCGCTATAGTTTGGTTTAAATAAGTGTTAGAGAACAGGAAAAGCCAAATTTTACATTCTAGCACACGGACGCATATTTCGTGGCACAATCGGCCTATAATATGGCACGTTGGGTCATAGGTTAAGATGGCCGCGCTTCTGGGTCCCCTTTAATGGTTTATAACTTTTTAACGGCACGTCGTAAGAGGGATAGAGACTTCAGATTCAGAATTCTCTACCCTGAAATAAGATTTTTTTTAGCTCTTCAGGACTTTCAAGTGTACAATTGATGCCATATAAGCTAAGCTTTAAATATTGCTTAAATTACCTATGAAAATAGATTTCGTCATGCTGAGATAGAATATGAACATCTCAGGATCCTACGAGCTTCCATTCAGGAGATATGCTTCCTCAAACAAATTATTAAAAAATTTTGTCGAAATCAAATTCTGTGATTTCTTACAATTTCTAAATTACAAGAGATAGAGCAAAAATATTTAATATCTGAATTGTATGTGTGTTTTAGAACTTTAAAACCTTCATATATTGTTCCTGTATCTGCTATGGTTGAGGAGATATAGGCCCTCAAAGTTGACAATTTTCTTTTGTATGCTCAGAAAGTACGACAAACTACCTTGGTATGTATATCGGCCTTTAACTCAAAAACGGTAATATGCAGAAGAATATGGATTACAAATTATTAATCAGGGGTCCCAAATCCTTTTGTATCTAGAATATCAAGCCGATCTATCTATTGATAAGAAAGTTATAAGAATTTAAAAACTTACACAAAATTTGATCGAATATTTCAGAAGTTAATCTTAAAATTGTTTCACAGGCTTACACGTATTAAAACCTAAGAGACTCGACCCATACTCAACTGAAACCGAAATTATCTTTTTGAACTCATTTTTTTCAGGCGTTTAAGTACCACAAGAAGGTAGATTTCCGTAGGAATTGAGAAATTTTCTCAAATTTTTCTAATATTTATTTTTTAGCATTTTCATGGAGGTAAGGCAATAGAACTTATTTTTGATCGCCTACCTCCTAGAAAATAAGAAAAAAATCAACTTCGATTTTATGAGCAAGTTTTTTTTTAAACTCTGAAAAACGTTAAGTACATTTTACGATATATTGAAGTTCATTTTCTAAATGAAAAAGTCATTATGGGGTAAAACCAATCATGGGCCACCATTTTTTCCCCATGTCACTTCTCGCTATCTGCTACGGTTTTTGAGATATTAACGGATTAATAAATCTTAGGCTTTACTTCTACCAATCGCGACAGGGACTTAAATCTTGAAATGTACTTTTTAAGAGTCACGGACTAAAGCGACGGCGCCGAAGAGCGACTTTCATTAGGAACTTGGTCTCAAAAATTACTATTTTAGAGCCTCGGCCTAGAGCGACGACGCGGGAGAGCGATTTCTTTAGGAACTTGGTCTATAAACTTACTATTTCAGAGGAGCCTTGTCCCTAAGAATTTTTTAAAAAAATTTCTTGAGTGACTTTTTAGCGGAAATTTCCCTTATACATAGGACAGCTTGTATTTGATCATATATACATATATATATATATATATATATATATATATATATATATATATATATATATATATATATATATATATATATATATATATATATATAATATATATATATATATATATATATATATATATATATATAATATATATATATATATATATATATATATATATATATATATATATATATATATATATATATATATATATATATATATATATATATATATATATATATATATATATATATAT
>SEYY01009112.1:12500-27500 GCA_009176605.1 Armadillidium nasatum
TCCAGCCGTGAACTCGCCTTCAACTTTTCTATCCAGAACAACCTTGAGCAGTTGGTGCAACTCCCTACCCGTATCCCTGACCGTCTTGGTGATGAACCCAACATATTGATCTTTTCTTACTCTATCCTTCTCCTTATACTGTTAAACTCTTTCCTCCTCTGGGTTCATCCGATCACCTTCTTATCTCCGTATCTTGTTCTGTCTCTTCAAGTCTTCCGCAAGAACGGCCCCCGCCTTCGGCGAGGAGACGTCTGTGGCACTTCGGTGCTGCTAACTGGTCAGACTTGCGGTTGTACTTCTCTGATTTCCCATGGAATGATTATTGCTTTCGTGGGAGGGTCCCCGAGTGTGATAACCGAGGTGATTCTCTCTGGCATGGAAGCGTACATTCCATATTCTTTCCCTTCTACTAAACCTAACAAACCTTGGTTTAACTCTTCTTGTTCTCGCGCGCTATCCTCGCAGGATTTGCCTTCAGAGATTACCGTCGTCTTCAAACTCCTGAAACTCATGCTACTTATATTTCATCCCGGAATCGTGCAAAATCTATTCTTCGAGATGCCAAAAACTCTTTTCTCCGCCGCAAATGCAATAATCTTTCTGGTTCTTCTTCATCTCGCCCTTTCTGGCATTTCGCAAAAAAGTCAACTCTAACTTTGCTTCTTCCCTTTCCCTCCTCTAGTTCTTCTGATGCACAACTGCCTTTTACCTTCAACTAAAGCTGAACTCTTCGCTCAAACTTTTGCCTCTAACTCTACCTTGGACGATTCCGGAGCTATTCCTCCTCCTACAACCCCCTCCAACTCATTTATGCCTAACATTGTAATTTCTTCTAAAGATGTCATTTCTGCTCTCTCTGAGCTTAACACTAAGAAGGCGTATGGTCCTGATGGTATTCCTCCTGCGGTTCTCAAAACTTGTGCTTCTGAGCTTGCACCCTGCCTTGGTAAACTATTTCGTCTTTGTCTTTCTACTTCGATCTTCCCTTCTTGTTGGAAGGTGCGCTCATCAACCTGTACGAGAAGGGGACCCTTCTCAACCCTCTAACTATCGTCCAATTTCTTTAACCTCCGTTCTTTCTAAAGTTTTCGAATCTATCCTTAACAGGAAGATTTGGAAACATCTCAATTCTTCCAATCTTATCTCTGATCGCCAGTATGGCTTTCGTAAAGGACGTTCTACTGGTGATCTTCTTTCCCTACTTTCTGACTCTTGGTCACCTCCGCTCTTCGGGGTTTTCGGTTTCGGTCGAATCTTTCGATAGAGTCTGGCACAAAGCTTTGATTTCCAAACTTCCCTCTTTCGGAATCTATCCTTCTCTCTGTGACCTCCTATCTAATTTCCTTTCTGGTCGTTCTATAGCAGCTGTTGTAGACGGCCACCGTTCCTCCTATAAATCTATAAATAGTGGTGTTCCTCAAGGATCTGTCCTTTCTCCAACTCTTTTTCTAATTTTCATCAATGATCTTCTCTCTATTACTTCGTCTCCTATACTCTATGCCGATGACTCCCCTTCATTATTCCTTTCAATTTGAAAGACGTCCCTCCCAACAGCAGTTATTAGACGCAAGAAGGATCGCCTTGGAGCAACTGACCTCTGATCTATCCCTGATTTCAAATTGGGGCAGAGAAAACATGGTCGTTTTCAATGCCTCAAAAACTCAATTCCTCCATCTTTCTACTCGACACAATCTTCCACACAACTATGACATCTTCTTCGAAAACACTCAACTCAAACCTTCATCTGTTCTCAATATTCTCGGTGTTTCTTTTTCTCGTGATCTTTCTTGGAAAGATCACATTACTCTCTCTCTAAACAAGCTTCTAAGAGGTTGGGTGTTCTGTGGCGCCTTCGTAGTTTTTTTACGCCACCCCAGTTGCTTGCTCTGTATAGGGGTGTTGTTCGCCCCTGTATGGAGTACGCCTCGCATATCTGGGGTGGGTCCACACATACAGCTCATCTTGAAAAGGTGGAGTCTAGGGCTTTTCGTCTTATCAACTCTCCTGCTCTTACTAACTCTCTCCAATCTCTTTCTTCCCGTCGAATTGTTGCGTCACTCTCTCTATACTATCGCTATTACAACGGACATTGCTCTTCTGAACTCTCTCGTCGCATACCTCCTCCACTGAGAAGAGCTCGTGCGACACGACTTTCTACACAGTCTCATCCTTTCTCTGTCCAACTCTCCGACCCCAGACTTAACCGCTATGCTCAATCTTACATGTACTCTACTGGTAAAGTCTGGAACACCTCCCTTTGTCTGTTTTCCCAATTTCCTTTGACTTGCATACTTTTAAACGCCGTACATCTGGACATGTCGGCCTCCATTAACCAAGATAAGTTTTTTTATCAACTCCCAATTTGGTAGCCTTGGGCCTTTGCCCACCGGAGGAGAAAAATAAAAAAAAAAAAAAAAAAAAATATATATAATATATAATATATATAATATATATATATATAATATATATATATATATATATATATATATATATATATATATATTATATATTATATATATATATATATATATAAACAGATTCACGTAGCCTTAAAACCAGACCAAAGTGATCTTATGTTTTTGTTTGCTGTTGTGAATCCACTGGAGAATTTGATACAGTTGGGAATCTCGATTGGTGCTGACGGAGGGGGTAACACAAACATTTCCCTTTATTACACAGACGTGGAAAAGCACATGTCATCCCAAGTGGTAGCATCATTCTTGGTTCCAGAGTTCACGGGGAAGTGGACGAGGTAAGAATTGCCATTTTTTTATTAGTATAGTATTACTGTTATGTTAAAAACTATAAAGAATTCACATATTTTATATTACACGTTTTACTTGCTTCGGGTTATGCTAATCATCATTTCCATTATTAATGCGACTTCGTGTTTTAACATTATCGTGATGTTGTAGTTCTGTCCCTGTAGCATTTCTCTCTCTCTCTCTCTTTCTTCTCTCTCTCTCTCTCTCTCTCTCTATATATATATATATATATATATATATATATATATAATATATATATATATATATATATATATATATATATATATATATATATATATATATATATATATTATATATATATATATATATATATATATATATATATATATATATATATATATATATATATATATATATATATATATATATATATATATATATATATATATATATATATATATATATAATATATATATATATATATATATATATATATATATTATATATATATATATATATATATATATATATATATATATATATATATATATATATATATATATATATATATATATATATATATATATATATATATATATATATATATATATATATATATATATATATTTTATTTTTATTTATTTTAGAATATCATATTTGAATTTAATGTTTCATAAAAAGGCATTTCTTGAATTTTTGGACAAATTTTATTTAAAAATTTATTACATTTTTTTATTTTTATTTTTCTTCTTTTTCTTCATTTTTGTTTAATTTTTCTTCTTCTTCTTCATCATCATCTTCTTCTTCTTCTTTTTCTCTTTCTTCCTCTTCTTCTTTTTCTTCTTCTTCTTCTTCTTATTCTTCTTTTTCTTAATCTTCTTCTTCTTCTTCATCTTCTTTTTAGATATGGTAATACTGGTAAGGTGAAAATAATTGATGTCATTTGCTGCACTTGTTTTATTAATGGGACATCTTAAAGCTCCGAAAAGCTCATTCGTAATGTTAATTAATTGAACATTCCAATTAATTGAACATACATTTTTTTTCTCTCTCTCTCTCTCTCTCTCTCTCTCTCTCTCTATATATATATATATATATATATATATATATATATATATATATATATATATATATATATATATATATATATATATATATATATATATATATATATATATATATATATATATAATATACTTTTTTTTAGATGTTTAAATGTTGTACGTTTTTTATGTTTTTTATAATTAATGAATTATATTTGTTATTAATAATCTATTCAAGACACACACGCGCGCACATACACACAGTTACGTATTAATAAGAAAGAGAGAGAGAGAGAGAGAGAGAGAGAGAGAGAGAGAGAGAGAGAGAGAGAGAGAGAGAGAGAGAGAGAGAGAGAGAGAGAGAGAGAAGATAGAGAAAAAGAGAAGATAGAGAAAAGGAGAAGGGAAAAGAAGAGAAAAGGAGAAGAGAGAGAGAGATAGAGAGAGAGAGAGAGAGAGAGAGAGAGAGAGAGAGAGAGAGAGAGAGAGAGAGAGAAGATAGAGAGAAAAAGAGAAGATAGAGAAAAGGAGAAGGGAAAAGAAGAGAAAAGAGAGAAGAGAGAGAGAGAGAGAGAGAGAGAGAGAGAGAGAGAGAAAGGCGATAAGTTTTATCCATAATATATACCCAAATTAAGTAAAATAAAACAAACCCACACATATTTTATTTTTTCTTCTCAAAGAAATATCATTTTGAAAAATAAAATCTGGAAGTGAAACCGAACTCCTCGAGTTGAATAGAAAACTTCGCCTACGCCTACGTCGTTTTATCTAAGTTTTGTGGACGTTCCTCCCTTTGTTCGAGGCAGACGAGGAGTTCGCTGACCTTAGATTACTTCTTATCCTAGAAGACATTGTATCGTTTGTATGAATTTGAAAGCCGTTATCTTTTTACTTTATCTATACTGCAGGATATATATATATATATATATATATATATATATATATATATATATATATATATATATATATATATATATATATATATATATATATATATATATATATATATATATATATATATATATATATATATATATATATATAGTATTAGTATTAAAGTATACTGAATGGGGATTCGAACCCAGACCACTTGGCTGGTAAGACAGTGTGTTAACTCTGCGCCAGGTCAGTTCAAAAGGAAATTGCAAAGAGAAAGCTCATTGGCAACTGCCGTGCATACTAACTCAAAGGACCTCCCCGACAGCACTCTGGCACAGTGCAACAGGTCAGTTACTATAGCAGACTTTATATATATATATATATATATATATATATATATATATATATATATATATATATATATATATATATATATATATATATATATATAATATTGAATGGACGGTAAAATGGCACCACACCACGGTTGTTTTCTTGTAAAGTCCTTTTGTTATATATTGTAGAAAATTAATTACCTCCCGAAAATGTGTCTTCATGCTTTAAGAAAATTTTTTATGAAAAAAAAATAAAAGAAATAATGCAGAAAGCAACGAATGGAAAAGTCAATGCTTAATGTAACATTAACAAGATGCAAGAAAAAAACAAACAGAAAGTTACAAAGTTTTTAATTAATAGTGGGTATCACCTTCACCAGCGTTCCTTGCTTCTTCAAACTATTTTGGCATTATTGAAACGATCCTGATAGTGACTTACGGGATATTGTCATTCTCCTCTCTCAACGCGCCCGCCGATTCCTTGAGTGAGAACGGGCTCTGACAACCTCCCCAACATATCCCGGACATTTTCTATGGGATTCAAGGCAGAGCTTTTCGCAGATGCGTGTTGGAGGTGGATTCCCTCCTCTTAAATGTACAGGTGAACTTCTGCAGCAATCTGCAGTCTGGCATTGTTATGGAGTTATATGAATGTGTCGCAAATGAAATAAGTTAAAGGCAGTACACATTCCTGGAAAATGTTGCCCACATACCTTTAAACCAATTAAAGTTCCCCTGTGCAGTATATGCAACTCCGTACGGGCTCCGAAACTTATGCTAACCCACGCCAACAAAGAGTCTCATCGTAAAGGGATCCTTGGAGAAATGTTTCAAGGGGAAAAACGATCTCCTGTACATCTCCACCATTGTTTACGTTCGTCTAGTTAATCTAGTGTATATAGGGCGAGCCAAGACTTATCAGGGACGATTTCATTGCTTCCATTGCACCATTTTACAAACTTTACAAATCAGTGCTTATGCAAATTACAATAGAGCAACCTCATGCACCCCCGAAAAGAAGAGGTCATTCCAGCCTCCTGCAGGTTTCTTCTAGCAGTTCTATCGGTAATAGATAGACGTCTAGCTCTACGAAGCAGGTTTCGTAGCTTAATTATAATATGGAACGAAACTCACAAAACTACCAGATGGAGAAATCTGTCTTCGTTCCCAGAAGTAACCCACGGATGATCCTGAACTTATCTTTTACGGTTGCTGATAGTCTCTCTGAACTAGTGGAGAATCCGTTACATCGTCAGTTGGTTGACACCGATCCATAAGACCTGTTTCCAATAGTGTGATTACCCTTATCATAAGTTACTCTTCTTTGGCTATGTTTCTGTTCCTACTTCAGACACTCTTGGCCAAATGAAGACGTTGACCCTGTCTACTACTACTACTACTACTTATATTTTTATTTACTTTTTTGTTTCTCTTGCTTAAAATTCATTAGGAATTTTATCTCTAAACCGATACATTTCTGAAACCAAAGCATTATGAAAAGTAATATTTCATTAACTAAGAAATATTAAATAATAAATAATTAATCAATAAAAATAATAATAATAATAATAATAATAATAATAATAATAATAATAATAATAATAATAATAATAATATAATAATAATAATATAATAATAATAGTAATTCTCTTAATGAAAATTAATAAAAATAAGATTTTACTTAAATTTTGATTGAGAAGAATTAAAAAAAACCTTCAAGTTTGGATTGGAATGGAAACCCCAGATAATCAATATATATATATATATATATATATATATATATATATATATATATATATATATATATATATATATATATATATATATATATATATATATATATATATATATATATATATATATATATATATATATATATATATATATATATATATATATATATATATATATATATATATATATATATATATATATATATATATATATATATAATATATATATATATATATATATATCTAGAAACAGGAAAGCGTCAGAGAGAGTGAGAGAAAATTTACATGGAGGCAAACTATGGCAGAAAAAGATATATACATACACAAACAAAGAAACAGAGAGAGAGAGAGAGAGAGAGAGAGAGAGAGAGAGAGAGAGAGAGAGAGAGAGAGAGAGAGAGAGAGAGAGAGAGACAAAAAACACACTGAGGTAGAGCATCAACAGAAACATAAAAACATACAAAAAACAGAGAGAGAGACAAAAAAAACACACTGAGGTAGAGCATCAACAGAAACATAAAAACATACAAAAAACAGAGAGAGAGAGAGAGAGACAAAAAAACACACTGAGGTAGAGCATCAACAGAAACATAAAAACACACAAAAACAGAGTGAGAGAGAGAGAGAGAGAGAGAATACATTAAGATAATTTCTCCCCTGAAACATCTGTTAAAAAAATATATATATATATAAATTTAACGAGACGTTTAAGTAAGTTCTAAAACGTAATCGTTAAACAAATATTCTAAATTAGTTTATTATTTCCTGTTTAAGAATCACTTCTGAGAAAGTCTTTTTCATACCAAGACGTGAATGCTAAATTAAACCCAATATTAAAACACTGAAAAAAAAAACAAATAAAAAACCTCGAGAGAGAGTCGTTTTCTATTAGAAGAGACTATGAGTTTTGTTTGGAAGTATCAAATGTTTTCTTTGTTTTCTTTTTGTTTTCTTTTTTTTCTTTATTCAATTAAATTTATGGTTTTTAAGTATTCAATACTTGAGATTTATTTTATTGCTTGCACATGTATAACAACTCCGGCATTTTATATATATATATATATATATATATATATATATATATATATATATATATATATATATATATATATATATATATATATATATATATATATATATATATATATATATATATATATATATATATATATATATATATATATATATAATATATTAAAATGCAAGGTGTTGGAATTGTAAATGTTGGACTATCCCCATAAACAATACTGTAATATATCATAAGGAAATTTCTTTATAAAAAAAGAACAAAAACATTTTAAATAAAAAAGCTTTTAACACAACTTAAAAATATATATATATATATTTATAAATGTTTTCAAACTAGCTTTAAAAATAGGAAAGCTTTTAAACCATCTTTAAAACTACATTAAAAGCTTTTGAACCAATTTTAAAATGTACAAGTTATTAATCAACTTTAAAAGTATATATATATATATATATATATATATATATATATATATATATATATATATATATATATATATATATATATATATATATATATATATATATATATATATATATATATATATATATATTATATATATATATATAGTTAAATCAACTACTTTAAAAATATGTATGCTTTTAAACCAAGTTTAAATATATAAAAGCTTTAAAGCCAACTTTGAAAAAAATGTAAGATTTTAAAAACCACATCTAAAAATAAAAAATTTAAAAGTCAATTTTTTAAAAATATATTTTTAAACCAATTTTAAATATAAGCTTTTAAACCAACTTCCCCTCTTTAATTTTTTTCAGAATACTCCCTTATTCATAATTATATGAGGTGGTATCGTTCATTAGTTAAATTTAGCAAGTTTATATTGCTTACATTTACTGCCCAATCTTCCATCAATATGCGCTTTAATTTTTTTTTTTTTAATTCACCTCTTCCTCTTTCCTATTCAACAACCAGCTTTATATATATATATATATATATAATATATATATATATATATATATATATATATATATATATATATATATATATATATATATATCACCACTGGTGGGGAAAGGCCAGAGGCCTACTAACTTCCACCAGAGTTGGGGAAATACTGGAAACCTGGCAAAAGCTAGGCAGACATGTCCCGATACAAAAGGTGTGTAAGTCAAGGAAGTTAGTAAATCAGATAAGGGGAGCGTGATTCTGACTTTATATATATATATATATATATATATATATATATATATATATATATATATATATATATATATATATATATATATATATATATATATATATATATATATATATATATATATATATATATATATATATATATATATATATATATATATATATATATATATATATATATATATATATATATATATATATATATATATATATATATATATATATATATATATATATATATATATATATATATATATATATATATATATATATATATATATATATATATAGCAATTTAGGCTTAAACTTTCTATTTTTCGGTTAATTAAATTTTTCATATTATGAGCATATTTTATCTGTAAAACTTTTATATATGAATACTTATTGCATCTGTCACCTATAATATGATTGCATTAATTCTTTGATAATAATAATAATAATAATAATAATAATAATAATAATAATAATAATAATAATATATTAATAATAATGAAAATAATAATAATAATAATAAAAATAATAATAATAGTAACAATAGTAATAATAGTAACAATAGTAATAATAATAAGAATTATAATAAAAATACTACTTCTACTACTACTAATAATAATAATAATTATAATAATAATGTTACTACTATCACTTTAAATATAATAATAGGAATAAAATTATTATTTTTATTAGTAGTTTTAGTATTGGCACTATTTTTATTATTACTTTATAATTATTAAAATTATTATTCTAACATACTGTATAATCAATAATTAACTAAGCATAAATTTTTTAACAAAACTTTATATTCTGCTACAAAGGGTAAACGAATATAAATGGAGTGGGCTATTAAGGACCAGTCTTCTACCCACCCGCCCCTCTTTTTCTAACTTTTATTTTAGATTAATATCACACCTGTGAAAATAGAAAATGTGTTCCTTTGGATGAATCTGTTTTAAGTTCTGCCAAATAATTTTACATTTATTATATTAAAAATTAAATAATAGGAAAAAAGAAATTTTTAATAATTTATTTTAACTCTAATCAATAAATGTATTATATATAATATAAACATAAATTCTGATTGCAATGTGTTTGTTTTTTGTTTTTTTTACACATCACAACCGCTCACGGGCTGAGCCCTATTCATATATTATATTATTATATGTCATATAATAATATAATAAAATAATACAATTCCAGTTAGTCTTTTATATTGTAGTTTCCATTTAAAATAGTTCCAAAATTCACCATTAGATGGCTTGTGCCATAAAGTGTTGTACTAGGACCAAAATTTCGTGTTTTGTACAACAAATCTTTGTAGTGTTCATATATATATATATATATATATATATATATATATATATATATATATATATATATATATATATATATATATATATATATATATATATATATATATATATATATATATATAATATATATATATATATATATGTTATTTTTTTGAGTATGCTCAATCTTTCATGTACTCTATTGGTAAAATCTGGAACACACACATTTTATATATATTTTTCCAACATCCTTTGACTTGCACACTTTCAAAGGTAGTGTATCAGGACATGTCAGTCTTTAATTAGACATTGATTTAAATATTTTCCCTAACTTTGGTCGAAATTGGCCTTTGCCCACCAATGGATATATATATATATAATATATATATATATATATATATATATTATATATATATATATATATATATATATATATATATATATATATATATATATATATATATATATATATATATATATATATATATATATATATATATATATATATTTATTTATTTATTTATCATTTATTTTTTATTTATTTATTTATTTAATTATTATTTATTTATTATTTTTATTTATTTATTTATTTATTTATTTATTTATTTGCTAGATTTGCTTTTGGAGTAGCAGACGAAGAAATTGAGCTTTGGTTGAACTGTGAATTATATAGCAGCGTTTTAGTAAAACGAAATCCAGAACAACTCGTGTTTGATTCGGCTTCGTCTTTGTACCTTGGACAAGCAGGAGGAATTTTCAAAGGAGATTTTCAGGCAAGTTTTTATTATTATTATTGTTATTGCCATAATTATTATTATTATTATTATGATTATTATTATTATTATCTATTATTATTTTTATTATTATTTTTACCATAATTATTGTTATTATTATTACTATTATTATTATTATTATTATTATTATTATTATTATTATTATTATTATTATTATTATTATTATTATTATTATTATTATTATTATTACTATTTTTATTATTATTATTACTATTATAATTATTATTATTATTATTGTTATTATTATTATTATTATTATTACTATTATTATCTTCCAAGAGTTACTGTTTGAATCTTCCCAATAATAAAATATAATTCCAGATATATATATATATATATATATATATATATATATATATATATATATATATATATATATATATATATATATATATATATATATATATATATATATATATATATATATATATATATATATATATATATATATATATCTTCTAATCTTATCTCTGATCTCCAGTATAACTTTCGTAAGAAACACTCTACTGGTGATCTCCTTTCCCTTCTCTCTGACTCTTGGTCCTCCGCTCTTCTACATTTCGATGAATCTTTTGCTGTCACGCTGGACATATCGAAAGCCTACGATAGAATCTGGCACAAAGCTTTGATTTCTAAACTTCCTTTTTTCTTTATCTATCCTTCTCTCTGTGATCTTCTCTGTAATTTCCTTTCCGGTCGTTCTATAGGAGTTGTTGTAGACGGTCACCGTTCTTCCTTTATATCTATCAATAGTAGTGTTCCTCAGGATTCTGTTCTATCCCCAACATTTTTTCTGCTTTTCATTAATGATCTTCTTTCTATTACTTCATCTACTATCCAATCTTGTGCTGATGACTCCACCCATTCAACAGTAGTTAACAGACTCGAGAAGACTAGCCTTGGAGCAACTAACCTCTTATCTTTTGCGTATTTCAAATTGGGGCAGAGAAAACATGGTCGTTTTCAATGCCTCAAAAACTCAATTCCCTATCTCTCCACTCGACACAATTTTCCACACAACTATAATATCTTCTTAGAAAACAGAAGACTCAAACCTTCATCTGTTCTTAATATTCTCGGTGTTCCTTTTTCTCGTGATCTTTCTTGGAAGTACCACATTATTTCTCTTTCTAAGCAAGCCTCTTAAGAGGTTGGGTGTTCTGAGTTGCCTTAAGAATTACTTCACGCCACCCCAGTTGCTTGCTCTCTATCGGGGTGTTGTTCGTCCCTGTATGGAGTATGCTTCACACATCTGGGGTGGTTTCACTAATACAACTCTCCTTGAGAAGGTGGAGCTTAGGGCTTTTACTCATCAATACTCCCACTCTTACTAATTTTATGTAATCTGTTTCTGCCCTTCGAGTTGTTTTGTAACTCTCTCTATACTATCGCTATTGCAACGGGCACTGCTCTTCTGAACTCTTTCGTCACATACCTCCTCCAGTGAGAAGAGCTTGTGGACACGATTTTCTTCACAGTCTCATCCTTTCTCTGTCCAACTCTCCGACCCCATACTTAATCTCTATGCTTAATCTTACATATACTCTACTGGTAAAGTCTGGAACACACTCCCTTTGTCTGTTTTCCCAACTTCATTTGACTTGCATACTTTCAAGCGCCGTGTATCTGGTAATGTCGGATAGATTTTTCCAACTCTGGCCTTTACCCACCAGAGGAGATATAATATATATATATATATATATATATATATATATATATATATATATATATATATATATATATATATATATATATATATATATATATATATATATATATATATATATATATATATCAGCATGGAGTATACAAATAATCTGCAGCTTAAATCCATCCTTTGATGGAGAGAATTATTTTTTAAATAAATGACAAATTTATTGAAAGCCTTATTCGTGCATCCCCCACGGGACATATTTTGATCCTATCCCCCACCCATAAATGAGCTGGGAGGGAGGGGGAAGGTTTTTTGCAGTTTGGAATCAGTTTCGCAAAGTATAGGAAGGAGTATGGAATGCTAAATTTTGGTTTAATAATTTTTTTTTTATCTCTCTTGTTATAGATTTATTTAATTTTTTTTGGTTACCAAAGAAAAAAATATGAATTTTCTTTAATTATTCTGGTTTATATATTTTTTTATTTTTTGTTCTAGTTGCAAATTTTAATATTATTTTTTTGTATAATAATAATAATAATAATAATAATAATAATAATAATAATAATAATAATAATAATAATAATAATAATAATAATAATATAATAATAATAATATAAGAAGAAGAAGAAAAGAAGAGTACTACCACTACTACTACTACTATTAATAATAATAATAATAATAATAATAATAATAATAATAATAATAATAATAATAATAATAATAATAATAATAATAATAATAATAATAATAATAATAATAATAATAATAATAATAATAATAATAATAATAATAATAACATTTTTTTAAAAATGTTAAAAAAAAAATAAAAAAAAAAAATGAAAATATTAAGCTTTAAAAAAAATCAAAGAAAATAAAACTATAGCAACAACTATTTTAAAATATATATATATATATATATATATATATATATATATATATATATATATATATATATATATATATATATATATATATATATATATATATATATATATATATATATATATATATATATATATATATATATATGCTGAAAAATAATGGATGAAATAAAATTTAATATATTAAATTAAGAAATAAATACTAAATACTAAAAAATTGTTTAATTATAAATGAAGGTAATAAATTATTAAATTAAATTAATTATCTATTTTTTCTAGAATATTTCTCCTAACACTACAACTACTGCTTCTATTACTATTTCCTCTACTGGTACTATTACTATAAGTTCTAAGTTATAATTTTTACTGTTGGTATCAATAATAATAATAATAATAATAATAATAATAATAATAATAATAATATTATTATTATTATTATTATTATTATTATTATTATTAATACTCTAAGTACTAAGTTATAAATATTACTATTGCTGTCAATAATAATTATAAATAATAATAATAATAATAATAATAATAATAATAATAATAATAATAATAATAATAATAATAATAATCATAATAATAATAATAATAATAATGAAGTGACTGTTTAGTTCTCTGAAAAGTGGCTACTAATTGGATACAAAATGGTATAATAATGAGTCCCACAGTTTAATAGATAGTTAAATTTTTTGTATTTTATTATTAGAAAGTAATTACTAAAATGATGCATAGAATATACACTACAAAAATTGTCCTAACGAATCGTTGGGACAAGTGGCAAAAATGTCAGTAAAATTTTCAACAGAGAAAAGACATGTTAAGCATAAGAAGGTCGCTTCACCAATTTATTTTAAAATTTTCTAAAAAAAAAAATAAAAATAATAACTAAAAAAATTTATTGTGACTTTTTGCCACTTGTCCCAACGATTCGTTAGGACAATTTTTGCAGTGCAACAAAGGAATAATAATAATAACAATAATGCTGAATAAAATACAAATATTTTATAAAATTAATAATAATGTTAATAGTAATAATAATACTAATTGTAACAAAAGTATGTCAACTTTGCTAAGTATTTTCAGAGACGCTGGTAATAATATTAATGATAGTAACTAAGAATGATAATAATAAAAATAAAAACTAATAGTAGTAATAATAATAAACGTTAGTTGAATTAATAATAATAATAATAATAATAATAATAATAATAATAATAATAAGAATAATAATGATAATAATAATAATAATATAATAATAATAATAATAATAATAATAATAATAATAATAATAATAATAATAATAATAATAATGATAATAATAATAATAATAAAAATAATAATAACAATAACAATAACAATAATAATAATAATAATAAAATAATAATAATAGTAAAACTTTCTGGAAATATATATATATATATATATATATATATATATATATATATATATATATATATATATATATATATATATATATA
>SEYY01009113.1:0-2500 GCA_009176605.1 Armadillidium nasatum
AAATGAACAATGCATTATAAGAAGTTAGCTATATGTTACTTTAAAGATGTAAAAAAGCAAATAAAACTGTTACAAAATAAAATTCGATGTTAATTCATATAAAATGTTTCCGAGCAAAAAGGAAGAGGAAACATCACCTTTTATTTCTTAAAGCAAAATACATTTTTCGTCATTAATACACACACACACACCAGACTATATATATATATATATATATATATATATATATATATATATATATATATATATATATATATATATATATATATATATATATATATATATATATATATATATATATATATATATATATATATATATATATATATATATATATATATATATATATATACAAAGGAACATCATATATATAATTCAGGTTGCGATTTTTTATATATAAATCATTAAATAAAACATGATTTTTATTTTTTATTGTTTAGTTGAATAAATAAATTTAATTAGTTAATTAGCTTAATTAAGTGGGTTATTTAAATTAATCGTTTTTTAAAAGTAGAAGCTATTTTAAATTTTTTTTATATATGGAAATGAAAATGCGCCTGATGGAACCAATTCACTGTATTTAAATTTTCAAGAAAACAAGTAATTATTATTATTATTATCTTAAAAATATTTTATGATTTTGTGCTGTTATTTAATTTTTATACTATTAAAGTAAATATTAAAATAATAAAAAAATATTCATTTTTATCGTTGAAACTCTCGGCATTTAAATTTTGAAGAAAAAGAAAACATTAATTTTTATAATAAGTAAATAGAGACAGTTAGAGCTTTGAATAGAACATTAAATTGGTCTGATTAAATCAATTAAAAAAAAAAAAAAAAATTAAATTGGGGGTGGGGGGAAAAGAAAGGAAAAAAAATTTTGTGATAGATTGCCGTATGCTGGCACATTTCAACCCTAAAAGTTTTTATTCTCTTTTGTCAAATTTTTTTTTTTTTTTATAACAATTCTAAGGAACGACTTACTACAGTAAACTTTTATAAAAGGTTTATATTTATAGATATTAGATAGATTTTATTTATATTTTTTTAATTAATTTTTTTTTTTTTTTTTTTTTTTTTTTTTTTTTTTTTTTTTTTTTTTTTTTTTTTAAATAAATAAATAAAATAATTATCAAATTTAAAAAATTTCTAATGGAATTTTAAAATTAATAAATTTTGTTTAACTCACTCTCCTTTTACAGTAAATATCTAAAGCCTGAATTTAAAAGTAAAGTTTTACAAAAAATATCGTTAGACGTTGATTAATTTTTTCCCAGATCGATAAAATGCTTAAAATTACATTAATTTTAATTCATTATCTTTTTAAGTCCTCTTATGATATTATGAACTTAAAAATCTAAAGATAGTGACGTTATTTAAAAAAAAAAAAAAAATCAATAATCAAATAAATCCTGATTATTTTTGAAAAAAAAAATCACGTAAAAAATCAACTGATTTATTTAATTTGATTTTTATTATGCCAACCCTGATATATATATATATATATATATATATATATATATATATATATATATATATATATTTATATATATATATATATATATATATATATATATATATATATATATATATATATATATATATATATATATATATATATATATCTGGAAGGGTTTTCGTCCTGTCAATGAGACCTGCATATTTCGTTATCTGCTCTTAAAAGTCCCTATCCTAGAGTGGTATAAAAGATTTTGTTTTTCGATTCTTTTGTTTCAGTGCCAGTCCTAGAGTTTTATATAAACTCAATTAGGGTTTTCGGGACTAGCACCTTCTCCATGAAACCTATAAACACTTTCTCAAAGAACTCTCTAGAAGATGATGCTTCTCGGTGCTATTTCTTCCCATGTTGGTCCTTGAGTTGTTACCAGAGGTAAGCAATAATTATAGGGCCGGGTTGCTAGTCCTGTTGCCTTTATTTTTGGCTCTCCTCGCATGATTAAATTCTGTCTCCTAATCGAAAACTCATGTTTTTAAATTTTATATTCTTAATATTAATTTTGAATTTTCATTTAACCAGAAAATGTTATCTGAAAGTTTTATTGCTCCGCCATTGATTTTGAAAAATAATTTCATTTCATTTAATTTTTTTTTTTTTGAAAATACCAATATTTTAAGTTTAATTCATATTTTAAAATAAATCTATTATTATTTTTAAGCTGCTCGAAAAAAAATTTTTTTTTTCAGTACAATTCTTAAGCATTCTTTATAATCTTTCTAACTTTCAGAATAGATCGTGAAGGTTGCTATATCTTTTCTTCCCAATCTTCCGTCTGATTTTTCTTTCTTTTCTTTTCCCATCTATTTTTAAACACGTCCACTCCCAACGACAGCGAATCATATATATATATATATATATATATATATATATATATATATATATATATATATATATATATATATATATATATATATATATATATATATATATATATATATATATATATATATGGATTATTATATATATATATATATATAT
>SEYY01009113.1:12500-14082 GCA_009176605.1 Armadillidium nasatum
ATATATATGGTGGTCCACCCCACACCCCTTCCAACGAGGAATTCACGTGACCGCCGACGATTCGCGTGCGCGCACGTCAGGGATCCGCTTGTTAAGAAAACCCCGGTTGAATAGGGCTTGCCCTATTCAGATCTTCTGCGGTATTATTATTATTATTATTTATTTTTGTTATTATTCCATTGTTCATATTATTAATATTTTATACTTTGTTCTAGATTCATTATTACGTCATTCTTATAATTCTTAAAAACAAATAAAAATGGGTTTGTAGGATTAAGGAAAAAAACTTTATTTTTATTTTTATTAATTAAAATATTTTTATTTAATATAATATATACATTTTATAATATATAAATAAAAAAAAAAAAAAAAAAAAAAAAAAAAAAAAAAAAAAAAAAAAAAAAAAAAAAAAAAAAAAAAAAAAAAAAAAAAAAAAAAAATTTAATATATATATATATATATATATATATATATATATATATATATATATATATATATATATATATATATATATCAAGTGCATAATAATAATTAATACATAGGATAAAGATTTACTTTTATTTTGGATATAAAGCGAGCAAGCGACATGTTTATAGGGGAGGGAGGGGGCCTCTATACCCAAAGGGGATGGTGCGAGCAGTATTTTTAATTAATGCCCTTTTAGTGGATGTCATTCGTTAATTTTTTTCGTCCCTTTCGTTATTGAAACCCCAACTTTTTTATCGGCCTTAAATATTGTTGAATCTTAATAAATATATAATAAATAATAAATAATTTTGACGTTATCGTTATCCAAAATATTTGAACGCATTGTTGCCCGACTTTCCCGTTTATCCATATATATATATATAATATATATATATGATATATATATATATAGGAACCGAGGGGCTGGAATTTGGCCGGGGCCGGGGCCGGGTCACCCAAATTTGGCCGGGGCCGGGGTTATGGCCGGGGTTTCCTAAAATTTGTAAAGAGGTCAAAAGCACTGAAATTTTAGGTTAAGAAAATTAGATATAAGGTTTATTTAATTGTAAGGAAGGAGTAGAATAGCCAACATTCATTTAAATTAATGATTATATGCATTTTCTCTAAAAAAAATCCAGAAAATTACAGTTTTGTATATTTAAAGTTTAAAAAAAGTACAAACTTAAAAAAAAAATTATTCTAATTCATAATAGTGATTTAACACGTTTACCTAGGTAAGACCCAAAGGGAAAGTTTGAAAAAATGTAAGATATAAAATTATCAATAAACCTGTATTTTTATATATATCATTGTTATTTTATTGCTATGTATCAAACTTGTATCATTTAGCTGCATTATTTAAAAAGTATTATTTTGTTTATACTTTCAGTCAATATGGCTAAAAGATCAGCTTCTGCAGTATTTGAATACTTTACAATGTTTCAGGATAGGCTCGAATAGCAAAATGTAACATCTACAGTCAGAAAATTAGAGGAGAACCTCCGGGTGCTACAAGTAAAAAAAATTTCAACCAAATCTTTTGGAGTATCTAAAATCAAAACACAAAGATGAACATTCACAAGCAGAAAAGGAGCGGTCAAAAGAAACAGAAAAA
>SEYY01009114.1:0-2500 GCA_009176605.1 Armadillidium nasatum
TTTATTTATTTATTACCGTCAATTATTATTATTATTATTATTATTATTATTATTATTATTATTATTATTATTATTATTATTATTATTATTATTATTATTATTATTATTATTATTATTATTATTATTATTATTATTATTATTATTATTATTATTATTATTATTATTATTATTATTATTATTATTATTATATTATTTATATTATTATTATTATATTATTATTATTATATTTATTTTTATTATTATTATTGCTTTATTATTATATCATTATTATTATTATTTTTAATATTATAATAATAATTACAATAATTAATAATAATAGTAGTAGCAGTATTAGCATTATTTAATATTAATATTACTTATTTATTATTATTTGTTATTATTATTATTATTATTATTATTATTATTATTATTATTATTATTATTATTATTATTATTATTACAATTATTTATATTACTATCATTTTCATTGTTATTATAATTATTTTAAAATATTATTCTTTTTATTATTAATATTATTATTATTATTATTAGTATTATTATTATTATTATCATTATTATTATTATTATTATTTATTAATATTATTATCTTAAAATATATTCTTTAATTGGTGTTATTAGTATTATTATTATTCAAAGTAGTTAGAGTTGCAAAATTAGCACAAACCTGTAGGAAATGCTTATTCAACTGAAAAGATAAACATTGTACAAAATATTATTATTATTATTATTATTATTATTATTATTATTATTATTATTATTATTATTAAATAAGACACGCTAAAACTGGAAAGAACAACATTTGAATTTAAATAGAATGTTAGTGTCTTTCAAGCTAAAATGGGATCCTGGAGAATATAAAGTAAATTTCTTTCTGTAGTGAAGAGTACCCCAGCCGGGGTCCACATGGACCCCCAGGGGACCACAGAAGCCTTAAGGGGGTCTTCAAGCTAAAAATGTTTATTTAATTTAGGAATTTTACACATATGAGAATATGGGGGTCCACATACGTTATTTTAGGACTCAGGGGGGGGGGTCGGATTCATATAAGTAGAGTTAAGAATCAGGGGTCCACATACGTAAAGTTAGGACTCTGGGGTGGTTTGCAAGTAAAAATGGATTGAGAATCCTTGCTGTAGTGGATCTAATAATAGTTGTAACTGCTAAAGGTAATATTAACAAGACCCAATTTTATGTTTTTTATTATTTTAAACTGATTTATTGTTTATATAATTTTGTATTTCCACAAATAAAAAAAAGAACAATATAGAAATAACTGTACTACATAATTATTATTATTATTATTATTATTATTATTATTATTATTATTATTATTATTATTATTATTATTATTATTATTATTATTATTATTATTATTATTATTATTATTATTATTATTATTATTATTATTATTATTATTATTATTATTATTTTTATTATTATTATTATTATTATTATTATTGTTATTATTATTATTTCTCTTCGATGAGATTTACATTTTTGCCAAAGTAATAATATTAAAGTTATGAAACGCAATATTGTAAAAGTTTGTATAATGGTACTTTTTGGGTTTCGATGACGTAGACGTGAGTACAAGCAATTTCAGTCTGTGATTGGTCAATTGATTTTAATCTTAATTTAAATTAATGTAGAAAATGGGATGACGTCACTACCGCTTTTTTCGTTTATTTGAATTTGGGAAGTAGCAACCTACGTCATAATTTATAGCAGGTAAACCAAAAAAGTTATTCAATTTCATTTTTTATTATATCTATAGTTTGCTTCGACTAATATATGACTAAAGAAATCCATCTCCAAAAGGAGATACTGATTTATAGTTTCCAATAAACTATACTGATAATATATTTCTTCTTATTTATAGTTTAATATTTTACAATAATATGAATACTTTTAAGGACAAAGAATTAGTCAGACACAAACCCACACCCACACCCACACCCACACCCATATAGTAATATATATATATATATATATATATAATATATATATATATATATATATATATATATATATATATATATATATATATATATATATATATATTATATATATACAGAATTGGGAAACATTCAAATACTTATTTATCTAAATATGTTTCTGTTTTGAATGTATACTTAATTATTGTGTTCGTCGCAATGAATTCGGTAAACAGCGCCCGCGAATCAATATAAAAGTGAATACACCTGCAGATAACAGTTAAGTGCACCCTTTGTTTGTTGGTAATTAGTTTAAAATGAAATCTAAACACAGGAAAATGTTAATATGCAACAACATATTTCGTAACATCTGCATCACCTGCAGACATGAAAATATTTGACTTTTGTACAGGATTCCTTTTAAATCAAAAACAATATGGAAAAAAACATCTTATTAAAAGGCTGTTCTTGTTATCTTCATACAACTAATGAACATAACAATCTTCGTAACTGGTAGAGGAATTTTCTGTTCATGTAAATCTCTCCGATTCCCAAAGAGAAGCTCT
>SEYY01009114.1:10000-12500 GCA_009176605.1 Armadillidium nasatum
TATTATTATCGAAAATTATTATAAATTTATTTATAAAATATAATATATATATATATATATATTATATATATATATATATATATATATATATATAATATATATATATATATATATATATATATATATATATATATATATATATATATATATATATATATATATATATATATATATATATATATATATATATATATATATATATATATATATATATATATATATATATATATATATATATATATATATATATATATATATATATATATATATATATATATATATATATTATATATATATATATATATATATTAGTGATGAGATAATTAATCGTCATTGTCATCGTCAAAATCGGCATATTTTTTCTCAATCGTCATCGTAAAATTTCTGCCGATTAATTAACATATATTGGTTTATAAATATTCTTTCTGCACCCTCTTCTATTAAGAGTGAAATGGTGCATAGTATTGGCATAGTATAACTTATACAATGGTAGTGGGAAGCGAAATATAATCTCCAAAATGAAATCGAATAGCCACAAAAATTGGGTAAAAGATTTATAATCTTTTCTGCAATTTTTGGGGTAATTTCACTGGGGAAGAAATTTCAATTTTTTGCCTATTGAATTAGATACGACTCTGAATCATAAGTAATTTGTGTGCGTTGAGCAAGAATTTTTACTTGGGTTTTAATTAATCGGGTCCTAATTTTTCTCAACACCTCTCAATAATCCCAAAATCTTTTTGCAGTTACCCATATGCAACTAGGTTATTATCTAGATATTTGTACTTATTGTTATAGTATTGTATTCTGTCTGTTTTTATATATAAAATCCCTGAAAAATAATTTTACTGGTATTTATAACCGATTTTATTATTTATTAGAGTGACCTACAAATCGTATAATATTCTAGAATTTTCTTGGGCTTTCCTGTTTTCTGTAGAATATTACGGGACAGCAGAGCCAAGGCAGAACATTATTTCAAACAAATCTGGACAGCAAGAACTTCATTACTATCGGAGAAAAGAATGTAATTCACTTTTTAGATAATTATAGGACTGATAACTATGAACAAATGGGGAAAGAAATCTTTAAATGGACCCCAAAGAGTTAGGTTGCAATATGAGCATAATAATGTATTTTTTAAAAAGCCATTTTCACCAATTTCCAAGTAAATTAGGTGATGTTTAAAGTGACGAACAAGGGAGAGATAGAGAGAGATTGCATCAAGATATCGAAATTATGGAAGAACTGTACCAATAGGTTCTGGGATTCTCACATGATGGCTGATTACTGATGATGCTTGAAAATAGGCTTGCTATCAAAAAGAAAATCCTCAAAAAAGTCTTGGAAAAGAAAATTTTTGCTTGTGAAAGTATCATATCTTTTTTTCTTTAATTTATTATTACTATTATTAACGGAATAATTATTTTCTTAAAGATTAATAAACTACTAGCTTTGATATCATGGTTTATATCTTAATTATACTTGTTGTTGATTGAACCGGTTGTATTCATGAAACTTGAAAAAAATGACATTTTTTCCCTAATTTGAAAAATCAAGAAAATGGACCATAGGTTCTTGACAAGAATCAGAACCTTTTAGAGCCAAACAGAATTGAAATTCGTATTCAACGTATTTAAATTCACTAAAATCATGTGTTAGATATCATTCCATAAAGTATGTGTTCCTCAGTGTTATATTTCTGTATCACAATTTAAGCACTAGAATTTTGCTCATTTTAAAAATAAATTTTAAAAATCAATGTTCTGAAGATAGGATTAAGTTACTATGTATTAAAATTACATGTATTTGACATATTTGAATAAAGATTAAAGAAAAGGCAATTTAATTTTTCTTCATTAAAAAAATTTTTAAATTTATTATAAAATAATGGTAATTTTTAAATATATTTTTCTAATTTCGTTATCGTCATCGTCATCGTCATCGTAAAAAAAAAAAAAAAAAAAATTATAATATATTTATATATATATATATATATATATATATATATATATATATATATATATATATATATATATATATATATATATATATATATATATATATATATATATATATATATATATATATATATATATATATATATATATATATAATAATATATATTTATTAAATTATAATAATAAAAATAATTTACCTCATTTAATTTGCCGGTAACCCAATGATTCCGCAAAACTTATTATTATTATTATTATTATTATTATTATTATTATTATTATTATTATTATTATTATTATTATTATTATTATTATTATTATTATTAAAACTGGGCGAAACCTTATAGTGGAAAAATAAACCACACTTATTAAGAGCGATCGGTGCGGTGCGAAAGGTCGAATCGGATTACGTTTCCGTCATCTTTCGAGAAGACGTCTCGGCCTCCATCGGGTGAAAATGTGTTAATTGATGTGTGAAATTTTGCGCTTCAAAATTCTTGTCTAAAAGGAAGTTACAATGGTGTAAGGTTTCAGAAGCTTAT
>SEYY01009114.1:17500-22500 GCA_009176605.1 Armadillidium nasatum
GGTCGATAATTAGAGGGCTGAGAGGGGTCCCCTTTCTTCGGCACATGCTGAATGAGTGCACGTTTCCAGCAAGAAGGAAAGGTTGAAGTAGATAGACAAAGACGAAATAGTTTACCGAGGCAGGGTGCAAGCTCGGAAGCGCAAGTTTTGAGAACCACAGGAGGAATACCATCAGGACCGTACGCCTTCTTAGTATTAAGCTCAGAGAGAGCAGAAATGACATCTTTAGAAGAAATTCTAATTTTAGGCATAATTGAGTTAGAGGGGGTTGAAGGAGGAGGAACAGCTCCGGAATCGTCAAAGGTTCAATTTAAGGCTAAAGTTTGAGCAAACAGTTCAGCTTTAGAGGAAGGCAAAACGGCAGTTGAACCGTCAGAAGATACTAGAGGAGGGAAAGAGGAAGAAGAAAAGTTAGAGTTGACATTTTTTGCAAAATGCCAGAAAGGGCGAGAGGAAGAGGAGCCAGAAAGATTATTGCATTTGCGACGGAGAAAAGAGTTTTTCGTGTCTCGAAGAATAGATTTTGCACGATTCCGGGATGAAATATAATTTGCGTGAGTTTCTGGAGTTTGAAGACGACAGTAATCCTTGAAGGCAGCATCCCTGTGGCGGATAGCACGAGAACAAGCAGAGTTAAACCAAGGTTTATTAGATTTAGTGGAAGGGAAAGAATATGGAATGTACGCCTCCATTCTAGAGAGAATCGCATCAGTTAAGCGCTCTGCACACTCCGAGGGACCCCTCCCACGGAAACAGTAATCATTCCATGGAAAATCAGAAAAGTACGATCGCAAGTTAGACCAGTTAGTGGCACCGAAATGCCAGAAACGTCTCCTCGCCGAAGGCGGGGCCGTTCTTGGGGAAGACTTGAAGAGACAGGACAAGATACGAAGATAAGTGGATGATCGGATGAACCCAGAGGAGGAAAGAGTTTAACAGTATAAGGAGAAGGATTAGAAGTTAGAAAAAGGTCTAGAATGTTGGGTTCATCACCAAGATGGTCAGGGATACGAGTAGAGAGATGTACCAACTGCTCAAGGTTGTTCTGGATAGAAAATTGGAAGGCGAGATCACCAGCTGGATCATGAGAACTAGATGAAAGCCATTGACGGTGGTGAATATTGAAATCACCTAAAATGATGATTTCAGAGAAAGGAGAAGAAGAAAGAATGTGTTCTATTTTGGAGTTAAGATAGTCGAAGAATTTTGGATAGTCTGTAGAGTTAGGAGATAAGTAGACAGAACAAATAAATTTAGCAGTAGAGTTGCAAGAAAGTTTAAGCCATAAAGTAGAGAATTCAGAAGACTCCAAATTAGAGACACGAGAACAGACAACATCATCGCGCACATATGCGCAACATCTGCCTTTTTCAGAAAATTGATGATAGAGACAGTAGGAGGAAGCAGAGTAGAGTTTGCTGACAGAGCACTCAGACACCTGAGTTTCAGTTAAGAACAAGAGATGAGGTCTAGAAGAAGAGAGGTAGTGTTCGACAAAGTGGAGATTAGAAAAAAGACCACGAATGATGCAGAAATTAATGAAAAACGAAGACCGTGCACCAGGGCAAGTCGGCTTAGAGGTCTTGGTGGCGCCAACCCCATCACCGGAGGCCACCAACTCCCAAGTGGTGATGGGGGAAGGAGTGGATGAAGGGCTATATTTGGAATCCGCTCCTCTTGGATTCTCTGAGGCAGATTTATGTTTTGCCATTTTTGATTAATTTAATAGGTAATGTAAGTGTAAGCGTTTGTAAATTTGTAGAACACATGTGAAGAAGGAGGAAAGTTGTAGCATAGGCACTCCAGTGTGAATCAAGGGTACACTAGAGACCCTCTGAGAAGATGAAACGCGAAAAGGAGCGAACCAAAGGGCAACGGAGTGAAACGGAATGGTCTACCCCCTTTTATCACCCCGTGTGTTAAGCCCAGTGGGGGGTACTTTCATCGCTTCGAACTGCGCTACGTCCTCCCCCTAATTATATATATGTATATATATATATATATATATATATATATATATATATATATATATATATATATATATATATATATATATATATATATATATATATATATATATATATATATATATATACCATGTTTATTATTATTTATATCTAATAATTTTGGGATTTGAACCAGCGATCTCTTGAACTCCTAAACTCTAATATTGGACTACGCCAATATAAGTCCAACATATATATATATATATATATATATATATATATATATATATATATATATATATATATATATATATATATATATATATATATATATATATATATATATATATATATATATATATATATATATATATTATTTTTTTTTTTTTTTTTTTTTTTTTTTTACATCATTTGTCAAAACTACGCTATGCACAAGCTTTAGTATCAAGGTCTGATACTGTGCGGAAAATTTCTAAGTTTTACAATTCCCCTTGCCCCTCGCACACATTACCCTATTTTTACTTTATTCTCGACTCTAAATTTAATCAATCTCAAAGTGTCTCAAATGTAATTTACTTCTGATCTTCTGGTTAGCTATGTAAGGCATACAACATATTCACATAGATTCTCACACACACCTACACACACACTCTTATATATATATATATATATATATATATATATATATATATATATATATATATATATATATATATATATATATATATATATATATATATATATATGTATTTAGACACTATCATTTATGCAAGTAGTATATTTAAAATTTTTAATATTAATGATGTGTACTAGTAGTAAAACTTACAATTCAATATTTGGGCATCCAAGTGAATTTCCACCTTCGATGATTCCTTCAGAAACAGATATTGTTAGGCATTGTCTATTTGTTATAAATAGAGAGCAAGTGCCTTGGAAAGGTTCGGTAACGGCTAAAGATGGTCATTGAATTGTTGCAAGGGACGCGGAATAAATCTGGAGAAATTTTCCTTTTCAACCATAAGACTTAATGGAATATATTTAAGAGTTCAAAGATTTATTGAATCAGCTTCAAAACTAAATAAGATCCCACAAAACAGACGAAAGGATAAATTTAAAGTGAAGTACAATCATATGAAAATATATTTAACATTTTCACATGCAATTGTTATAATAAAAAAAAAAAAACTGGAAAGAAGTCATTGTAGATGCAAAATAGAATACTTATTATCGAATCCCAAAGGACTCCCCCGATCGCAACTCAGGCAAGGGGCAACGAGGTCAAAGGTCGAATGCATCACTCGCAGACAGTTATATAATAAAGTTTTTAAAAATTCTGCTAAAACTCTCACATACTATTTCCATATAGATGATATGTCTGCTATTGGACTAGAACCACAACCTCTAAGATGATAAGTCTTATGAACTAACCACTAGGTTATCTTAACGGTTGCTGGTTCAAGTTCAATAGCAGACAATAATTTTCTATATAGAAATAGTCTGTTAGAGTTTTAGCAGACTTTAAAAACTTTATTATATAACTGCCTGCGAGTGATGGATTCGAAATTTGACCTCGTTGCCCTTTGCCTGAGTTGTGATTTGGAGAGTCCTTTGTGATTGACGTTATGACTGTAGATCATGAGCAGTTCCAATGAGATTTCATTTTGAACCGCCAAGTCCCTAGTGGTTAACGCATAAGACCTATCATCCTAAAGGTTGCTGGTTCGAGTCCAATAGCAGACATTAAATTTCTATATAGAAATAGTCTGTGAGAGTTTTAGCAAACTTTAAAAACTATATATATATATATATATATATATATATATATATATATATATATATAATATATATATATATATATATATATATATATATATATATATATATATATTATTTTTAAATTACCTCTGGTGGGCAAAGGCCAAAGGCCTGCGAAGTTACTGCCAGAGTTAGAGAGCAATCCAGAAATCGGGTCAGTTTATATATATATATATATATATATATATATATATATATATATATATATATATATATATATATATATATATATATATATATATATATATATATATATATATATATATATATATATATATATATATATATATATATATATAACTGTCGAAACTGGTATTAAATTGTAGATAACCTGGAGACGAATTAACGACGTTATCTACTTTCAATATTTATTTGCTTTATCTATTGTAATGACTTTTATTTCGATTATGTTTAATCAACCTATTGGTTAATAGATAAGTCTTTCAAAACTTAACAAATATTTATTAGAAATCCATTTTCGTGTGGATATGTCATTTTGTAATATATATATATATAATATATATATATATATATATATATATATATATATATATATATATATATATATATATATATATATATATATATATATATATATATATAGAAAGTGGCACGCTTTCCACCTCAAAAAATGCATGTCGGCTTTTAATTTGCAATTGCAAGATTAGTTCGACCATACCGACCTCACGCTCTTTCGTGAGGCAATTTTCTGTAGTGTTGCAATCACAGTCTCCTTCCTAACCAATTTTTAGGTTAGGGATCCCACCCGAAAGTTATACCCTTCACACTTAGAGAGTGGTAACATAACCACAGCCCCCCATTTTTTCAGCGTCCACCCCAACCCCTGTTCCGAGGGTTCAACCCCACACGGAGGGATATACACCCTCCAACTCCCCCTCCTTTTAAAACTCTCCTCCTCTTAGTGGTTGGAGGTGTAGCCACAGCATCCCATTTTTTCAACTTTTTACATGTCCTCGTTTTGAGGGTTCAACCACATCTTGGAGACGTATACTAACCTCCTTACCCCTTTCTCAACTAAGAGGGTGGACGTGGTCCAGCACCCCATTTTTCTCAATCTCTTTCATGACCCCATTTTCTGCATTTACCGTTATTCACGCTTCAGCTCTGAGATTATTTTGGTGGAGTAGCCTCCAAGTTGTGAGGTTCTTTTGAGGGGTACTACCCTTCCCAAAGTGATTCTTAAGCCTAATTGAATGTTCCGACCCTCTTCTACCTCCT
>SEYY01009114.1:27500-30000 GCA_009176605.1 Armadillidium nasatum
GAGTAATCGAACCACGCCCTTTTGCATCCCGACTTAGATTCGTTAACATATTTCAGCCGTTTACCTTTAAGTACTTCAACCGAAAGTTTGCAAACATTCTGCTTATGGTACGAGTATGTGTTTCATTGTGGCGAAATAGAAATGAAACTTTGAACAATGAAATGCAACAATCGAATGTAAAATGTCTCATCCCTTCTTTAACAATCAAATGTCACTTTTGTTGTTTGGGTGACGCCTTCGTCATCTCTCTCTCTCTCTCTCTCTCTCTCTTATATATATATATATATATATATATATATATATATATATTATATATATTATATATATATATATATATATATATATATATTATATATATATATATATATATATATATATATATATATATATATAGGGGAGGATGTAGCGCCATCCGAAGCGATGAAAGTACCCCCCACTGGGCTTAACCGCGGAGTGATAGGGTGGGCTAGACCTTCCCCTTTCCCTCCGTTGCCCTTTGGTTCGCTCCTTTTCGCGTTTCACCTTCTCAGAGGGTCTCTAGTGTACCCTCGTCCCACATGGGAGTGTCTATGCTCCCACTTCTCCTTCCCCCAACTCCCTTCTCACGTTCCTACAAATTTACAAGCGCCTACTCCTACATTACCTTTAATATGCAAGAAAAAAAAATGGCGAAGCGAAGAACTGCCTCGGAGATGCTACGAGGGGCGGCATCCAAAGAATGCCCCTCATCCACTCCTTCCCCCATCACCACTTGGGAGTTGGTGGCCTCCGGTGATGGGGTTGGTGCCACCAAGACCTCTATGCCGACTTGCCCTGGTGCACGATCTTCTTTTTTCATAAACTTCTGCAACATTCGTGGTCTCTTTACTAATTTCCCCTTTGTCGAACACCACCTCTCTTCTTCTAGAACCTCATTTCTTATTCTTAACCGAAACTCAGGTGTCTGAGTGCTCTGACAGCAAGCCCTACTCTGTTTCCTCCTACTGTCTCTATTCTCAATTTTCATCCAAAGGCGGATGTTGCGCTTATGTGCGCAACGATGTTATCTGTTCTCGTGTTTCTAATTTGGAGTCTTCTGAATTCTCTACCTTATGGCTTAAACTTTCTTGCAACTCTACAACTAAATTTATCTGTTCTGTCTACTTATCTCCTAACTCTACAGACTATCCAAAATTCTTCGACTATCTTAACTCCAAAATAGAACACATTCTTTCTTCTTCTCCCTTCTCCGAAATCATCATATTAGGTGATTTCAATGTTCACCACCGCCAATGGCTTTCATCTAGTTCCCAAGATCCAGCTGGTGAACTCGCCTTCCAATTTTCTATCCAGAACAACCTTGAGCAGTTGGTGCAACTCCCTACCCGTATCCCTGACCGTCTTGGTGATGAACCCAACATTCTAGACCTTTTTCTAACTTCTAATCCTTCTCCTTATACTGTTAAACTCTTTCCTCCTCTGGGTTCATCCGATCACCTTCTTATCTCCGTATCTTGTCCTGTCTCTTCAAGTCTTCCGCAAGAACGGCCCCCGCCATCGGCGAGGAGACGTTTCTGGCATTTCGGTGCCACTAACTGGTCTGACTTGCGGTCGTACTTTTCTGATTTTCCATGGAATGATTACTGTTTCCGTGGGAGGGGTCCCTCGGAGTGCGCTGAGCGCATAACTGAGGTGATTCTCTCTGGCATGGAGGCGTACATTCCATATTCTTTCCCTTCCACTAAAACCTAATAAACCTTGGTTTAACTCTGCTTGTTCTCGTGCTATCCGCCGCAGGGATGCTGCCTTCAGGGACTACCGTCGTCTTCAAACTCCAGAATCTCATGCATCTTATATTTCATCCCGGAATCGTGCAAAATCTATTCTTCGAGATACTAAAAACTCTTTTCTCCGTCGCAAATGCAATAATCTTTCTGGCTCCTCTTCCTCTCGCCCTTTCTGGCATTTTGCAAAAAATGTCAACTCTAACTTTGCTTCTTCCTCTTTCCCTCCTCTAGTATCTTCTGACGGTACAACTGCCGTTTTGCCTTCCTCTAAAGCTGAACTCTTTTCTCAAACTTTTGCCTTAAATTCAACCTTAGACGATTCCGGAGCTGTTCCTACTCCTTCAACCCCCTCTAACTCATTTATGCCTAAAATTGTAATTTCTTCTAAAGACGTCACTTTCTGCTCTCTCTGAGCTTAACACTAAGAAGGCGTACGGTCCTGATGGTATCCCTCCTGTGGTTCTCAAAACTTGTGCTTCCGAGCTTGCACCATGCCTTGGTAAACTATTTCGTCTATGTCTTTCTACTTCAACCTTCCCTTCTTGCTGGAAACGTGCGCTCATTCAGCCTGTGCCGAAGAAGGGGGACCCCTCTCAGCCCTCTAACTATCGTCCTATTTCTTTAACCTCCGTTCTTTCTAAAGTTTTCGAATCTATCCTTAACAGGAAGATTTGGAAACATCTCAATTCTTCTAATCTTATCTCAGATCGCCAGTATGGCTTTCGAAAGAAACG
>SEYY01009114.1:35000-40000 GCA_009176605.1 Armadillidium nasatum
CCTGGAAGGACGCAATATCTCCTCGTCGGAGAGGTTCACTCTCAAAAACAAAAACAAAAAAACCTACCAATTACGTTTTCCTCTCTTGACAGCCCCTGGAGAGAGGAAAAAAGAAGAAGAAAAAACTGCATCTTTATACTTTTCATACATCTTATGCTTAATCACATCTCTTTCACCCAATACTTCCATGATAAAATGCACATTCATCAATAAACTACAATTCCTTAGCATCACCATCAACAAACATGATAACTGAAGACCTTTCCCCCAGCTCTGGAAATCTGTTTGGAAGTAGAGATACTGGACCGACCGTTTAGACTGCTTAACAAAGGCTCCACTCAAGACATCATTTCTTTCTCCCTAAGAATACAAATAAACATAGTTTTTATCGACTCACAAACCTGTTCTGCCCCAGGCTCCACTTTCCATCCCACGAGACCGTAGAAAACTTAAAGTAGATTGCGTCAACCCTCGTAGGAAAAAGATAAAATGATATCACCAGTATCGGACCGCCATTGTTTTAATCTTTCCGGCCGCCTGCTTTTCGTTGGAGTGAGACTGGTGCTACAGGGTTAAATCAGCATATATATATATATATATATATATATATATATATATATATATATATATATATATATATATATATATATATATATATATATATATATATATATATATATATATATATATATATATATATATATATATATATATATATATATATATATATATATATATATATATATATATATATATATATAATATATATATATATATATATATATATATATATATATATATTTCGTCTTAAATTCTTTCTCTCTCATTAACTCTTTACGGTAGTACCTTTCTGCCCGTCGAATTGTTGCATCACTCTCTCTGTACTATCGCTATTATAACAGACACTTCTCTTCTGAACTCTCCCGTCGCATACCTCCTCCATTTGGAAAAGCTCGTGTAACATGCCTTTCTACACAGTCTCATACTTTTTCTGTCAAACGCTCTGACCTAAGACGTAACCGCTATGCTCAATCTTGCATGTACTTTACTAGTAAAGTGTAGAATATACTCCCTTTTCTATTTTTCCCAACTTCCTTTGACTTGCATAACTTTAAACGTCGTTTAAACGATCACGAGTACAATAGTTCTCCAACTCAGTTTTAAATTGATTTTAAAATTGATACGTCTGTGACCTTACCCACCAGAGGATATATATATATATATATATATATATATATATATATATATATATATATATATATATATATATATATATATATATATATATATATATATATATATATATATATATATATATATATATATATATATATATATATATATATATATATAATATATATATATATATATATATATATATAATGGTGCAAAAAATAAATGCAACATGAAATTCAAATGTTTATTAATTCATTAGATCAAACATGATTGAAAATTAAATTATTTTCACCGTTTCGGCCAAAGCTACAGCCATTATCAAGAAGCTGAAATAAAATTAACAAAAATAATAATAAATATGAAACACGTATAAAAGAATAGCTATTGCAAAATAAATAAATAAATTTTTAAACTACTTAATTACACAATCAAACAAATAAATCACTGAATGAAGAGGGATAAACTATACGCTGAACAAACATAAACTAATTAGGGAAAGGAGAAATTATATTACACAGATGATTGTTAATTTGGTTTGTTTGAAAAGAGGAAAAATTCAGAAATAGAAACAAGAGACATATTCATAATTAGTAAGACCAAAGTACAACAGATTTGCCCATGCAAACAATGAGTTCAAACAAAAATCACAAATACACACGCTCATACACATACATAAAAACTCAGCTATTCATTTTTATGTGTTTAATGTTTATTATTATTTTCTTAATTTTATTTCAATTTTATTTCAATTTCCACAGAACAGATGTGGCAGGAAAGAAGGAGGCACCACAGCGGACAAGCCTGGAGTTGCCTATGTCCGCGCAAAATTGATGTGCAGACAATGCACTCCTTGTGCTACGAGGACGACGTAAAGGTGGAGGTATACGGGTGGATAGTTCCCTCGAGCATTTGCCGCTGTAGTACCTATAGAAAAGAGACAAGGCACCAACGTCGCGCCCAAAGATAAAGAGTCAAGTAAATTAGAAAGAGCGGAACAGTTTTTAAGTCTTTTAGCCTTTGACTTAACCTTATCCAAAAGACGTGGTGAAACCTAAGCCACCCCAGATATGAGAGCAGTACTCCATACAAGGGCGGATGAGACCCTTGTATAATTGGAGTAACTGCGAGGAAGAAAAAAATTCTCGCAGTCTAAACAGAACTCCCAGCTTCTTTGAGGCTGCCCTAGCAACCATTGTGATATGAGGTTTCCAAGACATTTTTTTGTTTATGTGAAGACCAAGGATGTTTATATTGTCGACAGGAGAGATGGGGGAACCATCGAAAGAAATTGGAAAGTTAGGAGTTGTCTTTGAGAGGGAAATTTCTAGAAGTTGAGTTTTTAAAGAGTTGAATTTCCCAAGGTTGAGACGACCCCACTGGGAAATTCTATCCAGATCTGCAAGAATGGAATCGGAAAGATGAAGACGAGAGGCAACTCTAGATGCAAAGGAAGGAGCAGATTTGAAATGAGTAGAAGAATGGAGGGTTGAGTCATTGGCATATGAATGGATAGGGTTAGATGAACAGCTGAGAAGATCATTAATGAAAAGTAAGAATAGAGTAAGAGATAAGACAGAACCCTGAGGAACACCACTATTGACAGGAAAGGAAGAAGAAGAAGTCGCTCCATCAACAACAGCCGAAATGGAACGATTAAAAAGAAAGCTAGACATAAGCAAGCAAAGAGAAGGAGGAACCCAAAGAAGGGGAGCTTGGAAAGCAGTGACGCATGCCATACCCGGTCAAATGCCTTAGATATGTCAAGCGCCACCACGCAAGTCTCCCCATGGCCCCTAAGGGCAGAAGACCATATATCTGTAAGATAGGAAAGTATATCACCAGTAGACCTCGAGTGTCGAAAGCCATACTGATGATCAGAAAGAAGGGAATGAGATTCCAGATGATCCAAGAAGTGAGAGTTAAGAAGAGTTTCAAAGATCTTAGACAGAATACAAGTGAGAGCTATAGGGCGATAGTTAGAAGGATCAGAGCGGCTACCTTTTTTCGGAATAGGTTGGACTAATGCGCGCTTCCAACATTGAGGAAAAGTACTAGTATTAAGGCAAAGAGAGAAAAGTTGAACGAGAGATGGAGTTAGCTCAGACGCACACTCCCTTAAACTCGGGGAGGAATGCCATCCGGGCCGCTTGCCTTCCTAACGTTCATAGATTTCAGAAGCCCATGCACCGGCTCAAAAGTAATCACAGGTAAAGGCATGAGACCTCTGAGAGGAGAAGAAGTAGGAGGAGGATTGCCGGAGTCGTCCAGGGTTGAATTAGAGGAGAATAGGAAGCCGAAGAGATTAGCCTTTTCAGTAGTAGTGTTAGCAACAGAGCCATCAGAGCGAATAAGAGGAGGAAAGGAAGATTTACAGAAGTTGTTAGAGATGTTTTTGGCAAGAGACCAGAAAGATTTATCAGTAGGAGAGTTTAGAAGCTCAGCACACCTTCGTTTTTTAAAAGTCCGCTTTGCTCTTCGAAGAATATCCCTGCAACGATTCCGAGCAGAATGAAAATTAGCAAGAGTGATAGGAGAAGTAGAGTTTTTCCACTCTCGATACGCGATGTCTCTAGCCTGAATGGCAAGAGAGCAGGCGCGGTCGAACCATGGATTCCGAGGAGAGAAAGATTTAGTTGAAGAAGGAATAAACCTGCTCATCCCATCAACGATTGCAGCCCCCACCTTATCAGCAGAGACTGACGCGTCTTCAGAGACAAAACAGTCCATCCAAGGATAGTTAGCATAGAAGCAACGCAAAGCCTCCCAGTCAGCCCGATCAAAGTGCCAGAAGATACGCTTAGGGCAGGGTAGAGCAGTTGGAGAGAAGCTTGAAAATTAAGAGTAATTAGGTTGTGGTCAGATTTACCAATAGGTGCGAAGACAGCGTATTTATAGAGAGAAGGACTAGTAGTGAAACATAAGTCAAGAGAGTTTAAGAATTGGTTAGGACGATCCGGAATGTGTGTTGGTTCTTTAATCAGTTGCTCCAGATCGTTGAGAATGCTGAATGATTCGGCCTCCTCCCCCCCTGGATCAGTATGAGAGGAACCCAAAGTGTTTGTACATTGAAATCCCTAAATAGAGGACCTCAGTATAATATATATATATATAATATATATATATATATATATATATATATATATATATATATATATATATATATATATATATATATATATATATATATATAATAAATTGTATGGGCCGATGTTGAATGTGAACCACACCTAAACGTCAAGTTTTTTACTGCATTTCATTTGACTTTTTTCAATTTCAGACTTACTCAATTTGAACCATGGAAAGATACACAATGGAGCAACGTGTTAAAGTTATTCAGGCTTATTATGAAAATGGGCGTTCAAATCAAAATGCATATCGTGCACTTCGTGATTTTTTTGGTCAATTTAATCGTCCAAATGTGCGTACAATCGGAAAAATCGTGAAAAAATTTGAGCAAACCGGGTCTGTAGGAGATTTGAAAAGACCAGTGCATGCTCGTACAGCTCGTACTGCAGAAAATATTGCTGCTGTTCGCGATAGTGTGGCTGAGGAGCCATCCACTTCAACTCGTCGTCGTGCCCAACAATTGCACCTCTCACGCTCGTCGTTGATGAACATTATGCATAAAGACTTGCATTTAAACGCTTACAAGGTGCAATTGACTCAAGAACTAAAGCCTCTTGACCATACAAAACGTCGTCAATGGTCAGAATGGTGGCAAGAAATGGCAACAGTGGATGATCAATTTTCGAGGAAAATCATCTTCAGTGATGAGGCACATTTTCACCTCAGTGGATTCGTCAATAAGCAGAATTGCCGCATTT
>SEYY01009114.1:47500-50670 GCA_009176605.1 Armadillidium nasatum
TTTCAAGATTTATGAAGTGTTTAATCTGAGTAATTTAAGTTTAAATTTATTATTTCTTTAAAAAATTCGCAAGTGAATCTTATGTGAATGACGTTATTACATCTTATAAATAGTTATTTTTCTTCCGAAAACTTTCCTGCAATTGTAATGTCTAAAACTCCATTCAACTTTTTTCTTTTTTTTTTCTACAGTTAGCCACCTCTCACGGGCTAAGCCCTTTGCTAAAATCTATTAGATAAATTCGTTATAATTTTAAGACTTCAGAAGGAAATAAACAACTCAAAACTGATACCTCAAAAATAACTCTCAAGTACCATAGAGTGTTTTCAATTACTTTAAGGATTGGCAATCTCGAAATTTGTCTTGGCTTGGCAATTTTTAAATTTGTCTTGGCTTGGCAATCTCGAAATTTGCCTTGGCTTGGCAATTTGGAAATTTGTCTTGGCTTGGCAATTTGGAAATTTGTCTAAGTACTTGAAATATTATTATATTTGTGAATGAATGTGGAGCTATTCAGTTATGGAACTAAATATGAAGATAGAAAAGCATTTTAAAATTGTAATAGTTTCATGAATGTGAAATTTTTGACATTCTCTGAAACGTATCTTCAACATGTTATCTATACTCTTTTATTCTTTTACAAAAAATAATAAATAAATAAAAAAATATAAAAAAAAACTAAAGACAAAATGTATTTTAAAACATTGGAACACTTCGGCCTGTCTATAATTCTGGTCTAGAAGAGATTATGTAGTTGCCAATCCTATAACACAGCGTTGCAATTTAACTCATTACTAGTGAGCAAATATCCCGAATGAATAAAAAAATCGTTAAAATTTCGGTAATGCAGATATCGAAATGTATTCTAGTCATTTATAAAGATTTTTCATCACATTTCTAGAGTAACTAGTAGAATGGTACTTCTATAACTAGCTGGACACTAAACTTTCACTTCATTTAAAGGTTAGTATATAATTTCAAAGCTATTTTTCCTTGATATTTACCTTATTTACATATTTTTCTAATTATTAAACAAAATAAAGAAAAGAGTAAGGAACCTATAATCAAGTTTTAAAAATACAGTAAATAATTAATTAAAAATTGCAGAAAATATTAAAATTGCAAATTTTCCAATAAGAAACCAAAAATAATCGCATTCCACACGTCACAAGGAAAATTAATCCCAGCTACATAAAGGTTAGTTTTTGTTATTCATTTTATAAGCAATTCTCAATAGATACAAAGAACACAGAGAACAAAGTAAAAGAATTAGCAGATATTTGGTAAAAGAATTATCCTTCAAAATGCATGTAGGAAAAATGTAATAAAACTAATATGTGAAAATGAAGAGCGAAATAGAAACAATCATAAAACATTTGCAAAACATTAAAAATAAAAAAAAGATTTTAGTTAGTTTGATCGTTAAAATGTCCAGTTATAATGATTTGCTCTTGCAGACAAAACAATATCTGTTGCTGTAAAATAAAGAAAAATCATTCTTAATGAAATGTGAAATCTCTTTCTCACTCTTTCTCTCTTTCTCAATCTTAAATCTGTAACTATTAGAAAAAGTTAATGTCTATATACAAGGAAAAACTAATAATTTTTCACACAAACCAGTGTACTACAATAAATAAAAGAAAAAAAAGAAAAAAAGAAAAAGAAAAGAGGAAGAAAGAATGAAAAGGAAAAACAGTTATTTTCAAAAATCATTTCTATCTTTAAAATCATAAAAGTCTATCTTATTAACTATATATATATATATATATATATATATATATATATATATATATAATATATATTAATATATATATATATAGATAATATATATAATATTAAATATTTCAAAACTAAACTAAACAAATGAATTTGAGTGCAAAAAAAAAATTTTGGAAAAAAAAATTCTCTCTCTCTCTCTCTCTCTCTCTCTCTCTCTCTCTCTCTCTCTCTCTCTCTCTCTATCTCTCTTCTTTCTCTTCTCTCTCTCTCTCTCTCTCTCTCTCTCTCTCTCTCTCTCTCTCTTCTCTCTCTCTCTCTCTCTTCCTCCAAATAATCCTTTCTTTATAATTATCTTCCATATTATATATATATATTATATATATATATATATATATATATATATATATATTATATATATATTATATATAATATATATATATATATATATATATATAAATTATATATTGTTTGGATATTTCAAAGTCAATAATGAGTTAATTCAAGTTGTTTTTAGTGTAACGCAGATAAGATATTTATTTATTTCACGTCCCTAATCTTTAAATATAGACTTTATATATATATATATATATATATATATATATAATATATATATATATATATATATATATATATATTAAATAATAGATTAGGGGCTACTCGTGACGTGGTTGCAGGTTTGTGCAACCACCACTATAGGCAATTAGTTAGTGCGCAGCTGTTATTTATTACTTTTTATTCTTAAGTTTTTAATTGGATTAAATATTTAAAAAATTGCGTCGCATTATAATAATACTCCAATGAAGAGTTTTTTTAATATATAAAAAAGTCATACAATTGTGATTAGTTGTTCCAAACGAAGAAAATACTGTGTGGTTGCAAAGATTTTGCAAACGCATCCTTTAATATAACGGACGAGAAATTTGTGGGTGCACTTGTCGCTCGAGAGTTTCTTTTAATTAATACAATGTGGTTGCAAATGAAATGAAACCGACTGAACAAACCTTCGTTTACATTGCAAGAAACATTTTGAAAGAAATTTGAAGAAAAGTATACATATTTCAGTTTAGAATATTTTTTAATTTATTATTATTACACTATATTCTTATATAATAATAATAATAATAATAATAATAATAATAATTATTATTATTATTATTATTATTATTAATATTAATGTTATTATTTTATATAAGTTTCCATTAAACAAAGGTTCTTCAATGTTTTCGAGCAAAATGTTCCTTCTTAGGCATAATATGCACCTAATCCGACAAAATTAAAAATGTTAATTTTTCATTTATTGTACATTAGGTAGGAGTAATTTCTCCTGCCTTTCAATCTCAGTATGTATACTAAGTATAATATTGTTACCCACTTGTCCTTCTATATACTCCATCAACCCTCTTTTCTTTATTTCAAATATAAGCAAAATCTACAGCAGCAAATAGTTTCTC
>SEYY01009115.1:0-5000 GCA_009176605.1 Armadillidium nasatum
ATAATATATATATATATATATATATATATATATATATATATATATATATATATATATATATATATATATATATATATATATATATATATATGTTGTGTGTATCAGTCACGTCGTTTAATTTGTGTGCGTGCGTGCGTACGTGCGTGCGTGCGTGCGTGCGTACTTATTTGCTTGCTTGCTTGCTTGATTGCTTTAAAGTTTAACTCTTGTCGATGCTTCTTTAACGACAGATTATCTTAGAGACAAACTCGTCTTTATCTATGCTTTTACTGCTATTTAGGTTGCCTTACGTGCAAACTTTCGTCATAACTGTGTTCCATTCTCAAATTTTTAAAACTATTCTTTAAAAATTTAATTTTCTTAATTAGTTTAATGAAAATATAATTAATTTTAAAATGAAAAAATATGAATTATCTTATGATTGAAAATACAGCTATGAGAATGATTTTGAAATTAATCGGAGTATGAAAAAGTACAGTATTTTCTAAGTTTTTTTGATAGTAATGATTAGATTACACCTCCTCCTTGAATAGGGCTTTTGCCCGTGTGTGGTGGTGATGTGTTAAAAAAAAAAAAAAGAAATGCATTATTGTTATACCCTAAAACAAGGGTTCCAACCCTTTTTTGGCTTGTGACCCCTCCCTCCCCCCCATAGTCCTAACTTTACTAATGTGGACCGCCATATATTCTTATAGCCAAGGTATATTAGGAACCCCGAAATAACATATTTCTTGAGGACCCCCTCAAATCTTTTCAGGTCCCCTTGGAGGGCAGGTCTATGTTAACCCCGGTTAGGAAACGCCGCCCTAAAAGAATATAGTATTCCGATGACCCATATTCTTTGTCACTCTTCCGAAGTTTATTGTTATAAATCGAATAATATTGCGTGACTGTTTCATAAATGTAAAAAAAAGGTAAATAAGTATTCAATCTTTTAACTTATTTTTAATTTTTTTTCTGACAATATTATTGGAAATTTTCTTTTAGTCACTGTATTATATCTATTTTTGAGCATCTTTAGACCTTTAGATCAGCTTAGCTATACTTGGTGATCCCCTGTATAACAAATACTTTTACTTGGTAATCCCCATTATAGCAATTACTTTACTTGGTAATCCCTTGTTGACACATACTTTTACTTGGTAATCACCTGTATAGCAAATACTTTTACTAGGTAATCCCCATTATAGCAATTACTTTACTTGGTAATCACCTTTATAACAAATACCTTTATTTAAATATTATGCTAAGTTTTTTTTTAATAGACCTTATCTTCTTACCGTAAGTTGTTTGAAGATTTTTTTTTCTCACAAACCACTTATAGATGAAGATTTTTTTTTTCTCACAAATCACTTCCAGTTGAAGATTTCTTTTTTTTCACAAACCACTTATAGATGAAGATTTCATCTTCTCACAAACCACTTAAAGATGAAGATTTCTTTTTCTCGCAAACCACTTAAAGATTTCTTTTTCTCGCAAACCACTTATAGATGAAGATTTTATCTTCTTACAAAGCACTTAAAGATGAAGATTTCTTTTTCTCACAAATCACTTATAGATAAAGATTTCTTTTTCTCGCAGATCACTTAGTGTTGAAGATTTCTTTTTCTTACAAACCACTTATAGATGAAGATTTCTTTTTCTCGCAAACCACTTATAGATGAAGATTTTATCTTCTTACAAAGCACTTAAAGATGAAGATTTCTTTTTCTCACAAATCACTTATAGATAAAGATTTCTTTTTCTCGCAAACTTAAAGTAGATGAAGATTTCTTTTTCTCACAAACCACTTAAAGATTTCTTTTTCTCGCAAACCACTTATAGATGAAAATTTTATCTTCTTACAAAGCACTTAAAAGATGAAAATTTCTTTTTCTCACAAATCACTTATAGATAAAGATTTCTTTTTCTCGCAAATTAAAGTTGAAGATTTCTTTTTCTTACAAACCACTTATAGATGAAGATTTCTTTTTCTCACAAACCACTTATAGACACTTTTTATTTTAATATCTGGGAATATGTAATTAGATGTCTTCCCATAACTTTTATATAAAGTAATTTTTTTTTAATTAACATTATATATTCATTGGTTCCACAGAAAATAAGATCTTGAGCTAGGTCAAATATATTGAGAATTCATGCAATGTGTGCATTGTCAGATGATATCTCTTCAACATCGGGGTTTCCAGTACCCTCTCTCTCCCCTCCCTTTTACTCGAATTTTCCCTGACTCCCCCCCCCCTGACCTCCCACTGACCTTAAGGCTATTACATAATCTATTTTTGTTTCTCGATTTCTCTGCAGAAATTCATTTATCCCAAGAGCCACCTTATATCCTCAACAAATTTACAGTATTGTATTATATAAAATCTTATATATATATATATATATATATATATATATATATATATATATATATATATATATATATATATATATATATATATATATATATATATATATATGTATATATATTGTATGACTCCTAAACCCTATTGTTATTTAGTTTTTCTTGTTAAGAGTTTAGTGCCAATTACAGAATAAAAATAAGTGATTCAAACAAATTCCAAATCTAGTGAGTTCAATAAAAGAGTTTTTGGTTTATAATATTTAATATAAAGAAAAGTTATTTACAAAATATATTACAATAATGGTAAGCGTGACAAGCTATGTTAAAGGCAATGGTTAATTTTACAGTAATAGTTATTATATTTAAAGGGGCACATTTAGTTCAAGGGGAATGGTTAAATTCTAAGAGTTCTACAACTCTGTTCTATTTGGAGGGTTCTACAACGATCCAAAAGGGAAACTGAAAGTTCTACAACATTCAGTTTAGAAAGAACTAAGAGTTCTACAACTCCGTTCTATTTTGGAGGGTTCTACAACGATCCAAAAAGGAAACTGAAAGTTCTACAACATTCAGTTTAGAAAGAACTAAGAGTTCTACAACTCCGTTCTATTTGGAAAGTTCTACAACGTTCCAAAAGGAAAACCGAAAGTTCTACAACATTCAGTTTGAAGAGAAATTACTTCCTCTCCTGAGAAGGTCTTTAAGTCTTCTGATTATTATCTTAATTCTACTTACATTTATAGTTACAAAGTTTAACTACTCTACGATAATAATAATAATAATAATAATAATAATAATAATAGTAATAATAATAATAACAATGAATAAATAAAATATAATTGTGAAGATTAAAAACCAAACATTACTAAACTTAATTCCATTTAAATATTTAACAATTTATTTACATGATTCCCAAATTCGAATTTGCGAATGTGTCCAATTAAAATACTTTATATTACTCCACGCTTAAAATTGAACACATTTTCAAAGGTGAACTTAGGAATAAAACAATTTAATCTATTAATCAAATAATCTATCAAAAATGGTTAGGAAAAGAATAATAATATAAAACATGAACAACATAATATAACTTTATCAATACATCATATTCAGAATCTTATCTTAATTCTGAATCTCATAAAAACTCATGAAACAACAATACATTTTTCATCAATAACAAGTCCCTGAATATCGTAAACAAATATTTATTTACAGAATAGTCACAAGGCAGCTTAGCTTAAACTTCTCCTTAGAGATATAGTTTAATTGAACTTAATCGGCTAAGAAGTTAGAATGTACAACATTCTTCTGCGAGACTTAACAACAAGGAGACAATTCCCGTCCCTTCCACAATACATCAACATGTTTCATCAATGATAATTATTCATAAATAAATAAATAAAATACAATAACTTATTAAATATTCGTTTTCCCAATAATAACCACTCTTCATATAATTATTTTAACAACAACAAAATATCTTTATAATAACTATTATAACTATTATAAAGCTCACGAAATTACAATTCTTACTACCTCTAACCTTATATTCTATAAGTTTGTTTTGAACTGTATCTGTGTCTAAAATATGTCCTTTAGACCTTAAATTATAATTATTACTAGGATTATTTATACTTCTATTTACAATTAGTCTAGTATTTCTGTTTCTATTTATATTTACAGGGATATACATGTTATCTTCACTATCCGAAGTTTCATCAGCAACTTCTTCTCTTTCTCCTTCCTCATTTATATTTACTTTTGTTTCTTTATCAGGGTCATGAATAATATTGCATTTCTTTAGCCGGTTTATGTGCATTCTCTCCTTTCTTTTGTGAGAAATTATTTTTATCTCTCTGAAGTACATTAATTTATTTTTCCCAAAGTTAAATAAATTCTTTGTCTCAAAAATCCCAACTATTGACAAATCTGGCCTTTCTAACATCTCAGTTAGCATGTTCTCAGCCACTACAACAAGAATAATATAACAAATAATAAGAATCATGGCTATAATAACCTCCACTTCAAACAAATTAATATTAACTTTTATATCTTAATTCTCTAATCTTGATCTCCCATCGAATTGATTTTCAAAGCTTTCTTTAAAGTTACTTTCACCATCTAAATGAAAACTTGCCTACCATATTAGAAAACTGCAATATATTAACATTTTCATTTTGGACATTATTTTCTACGTTTGATTCTGCCATTTTAACTATTACAAAAAATATAATTTATAATATAAGAACCTATTTAACAAGCGATAATATTCTTTTATTGAAATCACTTGACCTCTGGAATTTGTTTTGATAAATAATATAAAAAGTGTAATTTATTTTTATCTGTTTCAATATCTTAATAATTTTAAACAAATGTTAGATTACTTTAATCAAATGTGTATATTTAAAAAAGTCCCACCGCTGCCACTCAATGTAAAATTGGAATCCTAAACCCTATTGTTATTTAGTTTTTCTTGTTAAGAGTTTAGTGCCAATTACAGAATAAAAATAAGTGATTCAAACAAATTCCAAATCTAGTGAGTTCAATAAAAGAGTTTTTGGTTTATAATATTTAATATAAAGAAAAGTTATTTACAAAATATATTACAATAATGGTAAGCGTGACAAGCTATGTTAAAAGGCAATGGTTA
>SEYY01009115.1:7500-12500 GCA_009176605.1 Armadillidium nasatum
ATATTAGTCATAAGAAAAAAGCTTCACCAATTTATTTTCTTATTAGAAAAGTAAAAGACATTGCTAATAATAAAGTTGTTTCACGGCTTTATTTTCTACTAAGAAAATACATATTACTTTTAAGAAAATAGCTTAACAAATTATTTCCTATTATTGCTAATAATAAAGTTGCTTCACGGCTTTATTTTCTAATAAGAAAAGACATACTTTCTTATAAGAAAATAGAAAAGCAAATTATTTTCTAATAGGGAGTGAATAGACATATTAGTCATAAGAAAATAGCTTCACCAATTTATTTTCTAATAAGAAAAGAAAAAACATTGCTAATAATAAAGTTGTTTCACGGCTTTATTTTCTACTAAGAAAATACATATTACTTTTAAGAAAATAGCTTAACAAATTAATTCCTATTATTGCTAATAATAAAGTTGCTTCACGGCTTTATTTTCTAATAAGAAAAGACATATTTCTTATAAGAAAATAGATAAGCAAATTATTTTCTAATAAGGAGTGAATAGACATATTAGTGATAAGAAAATAGCTTCACCAATTTATTTTCTAATAAGAAAGAAAAAACATTGCTAATAATAAAGTTGTTTCACGGCTTTATTTTCTACTAAGAAAATACATATTACTTTTAAGAAAATAGCTTAACAAATTATTTCCTAATAAGAAAAGAAAAGACATTCTATTTATATGAAAGTAGCTTTAGGGCTAAATTTTTCTACTAAGAAAGTAATTGAAAACATTCCGTTGAGACGTTTTTGTTACCTTTTCGTTGCAGCATTTTTATCTCTATTCCTTTTTCCACATAAAACACGAGTATACATATAATTTTATTACACCTAAGAAGCAGGGCAAAGATTATGATCAAGATTTTTCACCACTGTTGAAAGCATCGATGTTTGCATTAGACTACTTCAGGTAAACTTAAGAGGAGCATCTGCAGTCTCATCTGCACTAGCTATGTGTGACGATCAAGGGCTTGTCATTTTGCTCCATTCCTATCTGCATCTGCAGATAATGACTTTTTAAAAATTCGTTTATCATTCACACACACACTTTGTATATATATATATATATATATATATATATATATATATATATATATATATATATATATATATATATATATATATATATATATATATATATATATATATATATATATTATATATATATATATATATATATATATATATATATATATATATATATATATATATATATATATATATATATATATATATATATATATATATATATATATATATATATATATATATATATATATATATATATATATATATATATATATATACACCTTCATTATAAACGATTGCACAAATAACTTGAGTCGTAAGAAAGAGGGGAAAATGATTGTATATATATATGGATAAAACCCTTGTCCATCGGTTTCTATGGCAACAGTGAGTGACCCTTATGTCTGTTACTTACAAATCAAATTTGGAAAATATATTTAGTTGTTTGCTGATATATATATATATATATATATATATATATATATATATATATATATATATATATATATATATATATATATATATATATATATATATATTATTATTATTATTATTATTATTATTAATTATTATTATTATTATTATTATTATTATTATTATTATTATTATTATTATTATTATTATTATTATTATTATTATTAATTATTAAAATTCAATTCTTCTCCTCCTGTTGCCCCTCGCAATAGTACGTTTAGATTTCCCTCTATCGATAACTTTAACCAAGTCATCCATGTTTGTTATTCTGTCTTATTGCCTTCCTTCTCTCTATAATTCCAGTGAGATGTAAAATATTTACTCCTTTCACTCATTTTAAGGTGTTTTCCACAAACAGGAGTTGTTTTGAATCTTATTTGTTTTATTGTTTTCTTTAAAAATGTTTATTTTTTTTTTCAAGTATCCGCTCGTCTGTTACTTTTTCAGTCGGAGAAATCTTCAGAAATCTTCTACAGAACAGCATTTCGGTTACCTGTTAATTTTCAGTTGGAGAAATTTTCAAAAATCTTCTACAAAACAGAATCTCGGCTACCTGTTAAAATCTTCAGAAATCTTCAGAAATCTACAGAACAGCATTTTGGCTACCTGTTAATCTTTCAGCTATATAGTTGAAGATATCTTCAAAAATCTTCTACAAAACAGAAATTTCGGCTACATGTTAAAATCTTCAGAAATCTACAGAACAGCATTTTGGCTATCTTTTAATTTTTCAGTTGGAGAAATCTTCAAAAATCTTCTACAAAACAAAATTTCGGCTACATGTTAAAATCTTCAGAAATCTACAGAACAGCATTTGGCTATCTTTTAATTTTTCAGTTGGAGAAATCTTCAAAAATCTTCTACAAAACAGAATTTCGGCTACATGTTAAAATCTTCAGAAATCTACAGAACAGCATTTTGGCTACCTCTACAAAACAGTTCGGCACCGTTATCTTCAGTTGAAGAAATCTTCAAAAATCTTCTACAAAACAGAATTTCGGCTACATGTTAAAATCTTCAGAAATCTTCTACAAAATAGAATTTCGACTACCTGTTAATTTTTCAGTTTGAGAAATCTTCGGGAAACTTCTACAGAACAGCATTTCGGCTACTTGTTTTCTTCATTGAAATTCTGTTACTAGTGGCTCAAACAGTACAGCTCTCAACTGCATGCTGTGGAGATCCCAGTTTCGGTCTCTCCTGCCGAGTTAAAATGTATATAGTGTCCACGCCTCACATCCATTCAGCCAAAAAGAATTTTTGATCACTTTTTCTTTGTACTACTGGAGAACTTTCTCTTTTTCATCAAATTAATAAATTAATACTGAATGTCTTCTTAAGTTTATTCTTAGCTTTATTCTTTTTAGTTTTATTCTTCTTAGCTTTATTCTTAGCTTTATTCTTTTTAGTTTTATTCTTCTTAGCTTTATTCTTATCCTTATTCTTAGCTTTATTCTGATCTTTATTCTTATCTTTATTCTTAGCCTTATTCTTAGATTTATTCTTAGATTTATTCGTATCTTTATTCTTAGCTTTATTCTCTATTCTGAGCTTTATTCTTAGCTTTATTCTTCTTAGTTTTATTCTTAGCTTTATTCTTTTCTTAATTCTATTCTCATAATCTTCCGTTTAGTTTTTTAATATTTTTTTTTCCAATTTCAATAGTTTATCTAATAATTTTTAGGTCAATTTTTATTTACCAATTCAATCATTCACTTAAAAGGAAATTTTTTTTTTTCTAGCATATCACCACCGTTCCCTGGCAGAGCACTATTCAAGACAGAATGGTTTCGTATAGGATTCTCCTTCAATTCCTTCTTCAAACTACAGGAACAAGACGGCTTCAGTACATTGACAAAAAATTGTCCTAACGAATCGTTGGGACAAGTGGCCAAAAAAAAAATGTTAAAATTAAATTTTTAATAAAGAAAAGACATGTTAAGGCATAAGAAAGTCGCTTCACCGTTTTATTTTCTAATAAGAAAAGAACTGAAAAAATTTGTGGTGACATATTTGTCATTTGTCCAACGATTCGTTAGGACAATTTTCAATATATATATATATATATATATATATATATATATATATATATATATATATATATATATATATATATATATATATATATATATATATATATATATATATATATATATATATATATATATATATATAAAATCCTTGAAAATATCTTTTATATTTTTCTTATTTACATAAAAAGATAATTTTATATATATATTACGTATTACGTTTAGGATACTAGTACCATTTATATTTTTCTTTTTCTTTTTTTTATACTGTGTGTTCAGACGATGGGGGGGGGGGGTTGAAGGAGGGGGGTAAGGGAGAAGGTTTCGTCGTCACCTTTTTTTTTTTTTTTTTTTTTTTTTTTTTTTTTTTTTTGAAACAGTTGAAGTATTTTGCGCTCTTTATTGATTTACGAGACTCTTGAGCAATCCACGTTTCCTCTTCCTTTTGGTTATTATTATTATTATTATTATTATTATTATTATTATTATTATTATTATTATTATTGTTATTATCATTATTATTATTATTATTATTATTATTATTATTATTATTATTATTATTATTATTATTATTATTATTATTATTATTATTATTATCCTTATTATTATTATTATTATTATTATTTATTTATTATTATTATTATTATTATTATATTATTTTATTATTATTATTATTATTATATTATTATTATTATTATTATTATTATTATTATTATTATTATTATTATTATTATTATTATTATTATTATTATTATTATTATTATTATTATTATTATTATTATTTTAGTTTGTTTGTTTGTGTTTGTTCTTGTTTGTTTGTTTTTTTCGTTATCATTGTTATACTGTTTTTGTTGTTTAATAGTTTGTTCTTTTTAATGCTCGTGGTTGAGTTGCTGTTGTTATTGTATTTGTTGCTATTGTTTTTTGTATTTATTATTATTAATGATAACAATAATAATAAAAATAATAATAATAATATGGTTGTGTTATTGTTATTATTGTTTTTGTTGCTATTGTTGTTGTTGTTGTTGTTGTTGTTGTTGTTGTTGTTGTTGTTGTTGTTGTTGTTGTTCTTCTTCTTCTTCTTCTTCTTCTTCTTATTATTATTATTATTATTATTATTATTATTATTATTATTATTATTATTATTATTATTATTATTATTATTGTTGTTGTTCCTGTTGTTGTTGTCGTTGTCGTTGTCGTTGTCGTTGTCGTTGTCGTTGCGATTGTGGTTATGGTTGTTGTGAAAGGTCTATGAATTACCATTTGAAATTGTTATAAAACATTCCTGTTGTCTCTAGTAGATAAATCACCCCAGAACAAAATTCCATTTTTGCCCCTTTTTGGAATGAAAACTAACCTCGATACTTTCATATTTTACAATGGAATAAAGAAAGGGTCTGAATCAATTGATGGTAACGAATAAGATATAAAAAAAATGAAGAATACA
>SEYY01009115.1:17500-20000 GCA_009176605.1 Armadillidium nasatum
TATATATATATATATATATATATATCGGTGAATCTTTTTCTGTCGGTCTGGACATATTGAAAGCTTTCGAAAGAGTCTGGCACAAGGCTTTGATTTCAAAACTTCACTCTTTCGGTATCTATCCTTCTCTCTGATTTCTTGTCGTTCTGTAGCACTGTTGTAGATGGTTACTGTTCATCTTTAAAATATATTAATAGTAGTGTTCCTCAAGGATCTGCCCTGTCTCCAGCACTTTTTCTACTTTTCATTAATGACCTTCTCTCTGTTACTTTATCACCTATCCACTCCTATGCCGATGACTCCACCCTTCATTACTCCTTTCACTTTGAGAGACATCCTTCCCAACAGCAGTTAATCGATGGCAAGGAGAGTAAGTAGCCTTGGAGCAACTAACATCTGATCTTCACGTATTTCAAATTGGGGCAGAGAAAACATTGCTGTTTTCAATTCCTCAAAAACTCAATTTCTCCATCTTTCAACTCAGTACTACCTTCCATATAACTATGAAATCTTCAAAAACACATAACTCTAACCTTCGTCCGTCCTTATATAATATTCTCGGTATTTCTTTTTCTCGTAATCTTTCTTGGGAAGATCAAATTTCTTCTCTTTTTTTTAAAAAAAGCTTCGAAGAGGTACCTTCATAATTTTTTCTCGCAACCTCAGTTGCTTTCTCGTTATAGAGGTGTTCTTGTTCCTGCATGAAGTACGCTTCCTATATCTGAGGTGGTTCCACTCATTCAGCTTTCCTTGAAAAGATGGACTCTAGAACCTTTCGTCTTATCAACTCTTCTGCTCTCACTAATTCTGTCCAGTGTCTTTCTGCCTGTCGAATTGTTGCGTCACTCTCTCTATACTATCGCTATTACAACGAATATTGCTCTTCTGAATTCTCCTGTCGCATACTTCCTCAGTTGAGAAGGTCTTGTACGATACGATTTCCTACACAGTCTCATCCTTTGTCTGTTCAACTCTTTTACCCCAGACTTAACCGCTATGCTCAATCGTACATGTACTCTACTGGTAAAGTCTGGAACACACTCCCTTTATTTGTTTTCCTAACTTCCTTTGATTTACACACCTTCAAACGCAGTGTATTGGGACATTTCGGCCTTTAACTTGACTAGATTTCCGACGCTTCCCCATCTCTCTCGAAACTATATTATATATATATATATATATATATATATATATATATATATATATATATAATATATATATATATATATATATATATATATATATATATATATATATATATATATATATATATATATATATATATATATATATATATTTACCAATACTCTTGGCATTATCACTAGTAATAAGATAAATGTAGTATATATTTAATTCCCAACCATTTACGGGTCGGAGTAAGATGTAGTTCAAATGTTCGCGTGCCATGCATATGAATTTTCAATGAATTATAATCAATAAATTTATTAATATAATATATATATATATATATATATATATATATATATATATATATATATATATATATATATATATATATATATATATATATATATATATATATTAAACATCAGAGATTAAAGTTTGCTATAGGGGAATCGTAACCCGGGCCCTATAGCACAAAAGCATAGAGTTTTAATACGCTACTGGAGGTTCAAAAGAGAAATTCAAAGAGGAGGCTTATGAGAATTTACAAAAGCAACCTCCAAGGACATCTCCAAACTGCGCTTGAGCGTGAGGCAAATGACCCGGGCTCAGTCCCACCCTTTTCCTTTCTCAAACTAAACAGATAGGTAAATAATTAAGGTCTGCTAATTCTCTCGCAGATCAGATACATTAAACATCAGAGTTTAAAGTTTGCTATAGGGGAATGAACCCGGGCTCTATAGCACAAAAGCATAAAGTTTTACCACTACGCTACTAGCGGTTCAAAAGGGGGGGGGCCGAGCCCGGGTCATTTGCCTCACGCTCAAGCGAGGTCGGTAGAAGTCCTTAATTGGAGGTTGCTCTTGTGAATTCATAAGCCTCCTCTTTGGATTTCTCTTTTGAACCTCCAGTATCGTAGTGGGAAAACTCTATGCTTTTGTGCTATAGGGCCCGGGTTCTATTCCCCTATAGCAAACTTTAAACTCAGATGTTTAATGTATCTAATCTGCGAGAGAGTTAGCAGACCTTAATTATATATATATATATATATATATATATATATATATATATATATATATATATATATATATATATATATATATATATTTATATATATATATATATATATGGCATCTTTGGTTAGAGTTGCATGCTTATCTAAACAGTAAGCAAGTAATTATAGATAAAATATATAAGAAAAGGATGTGGACGGCAGTTGAAGATAGCTGACCTATATATATATATATATATATATATATATATATATATATATATATATATATATATATATATATATATATATATATATATATATATATATATATATATATATATAGAAACTTCCTAGAAAGTTTTCATTCTTTATTTAAAAGAA
>SEYY01009116.1:5000-27500 GCA_009176605.1 Armadillidium nasatum
GCTGCTTCTTTTGGAGGAACTAGTGCTTTTTCTGGAACGTCTGCTGCTTTTAGTTTCTTCTAGTTTGTAGATAAAGTGAATGTACAAATTACCTGTTTAGGAATCCTTTTAAATTATCTCAAAATAGAAAGGATTATTTAAAACAAGCAAATTATTTTTCACTTTTAATTTTCTTTTCTTAATTTTATCAAAAATGCATAACAAACTTTTTATTAAAATTCTTTCATTGCAAAGAGCTAAATTAATATGCAAAAGAATCGTTATAAATAAAGAATTATTGGTTATATTTATATAAACAGTTTTACTTTAATAAAAATGTTTAATTGAAATGTTAGTCCTTTGAAATTGGCGCGTAAAAGTCTTCAGGAAAAAGCCTGGGAAAAATAACTGTGAACATTTTGTCGATTCATAAGGCATTATTATCTCTATATATTTTTATTTAATTATTTGTATTTTTTATATTTATTTAATTATTATAAGTTATTTTATATCACTTATTTTTCATAAATAAACTTATTTAATTTAATTACTTTACGTAAAACACTTTTGATTATGATTTTCTTTTTATTAAAGCCTGAACTATTATATCACTTTTTTTTGCAATTTTTTATTTAAAGAAAAGTTATCCATTTTATGAATAACTTTACTAATTTCACTATATATCACCTCCCGCCGATTCACGGAGTGAGCAATTTCTTGAAAGAGTATTCTTGATAGCAGGAACCGCTGGAAGTAGAGGTGTCGTCGTAGTAGGAGCATCAAGAGCATCAAAGATAGGAACGTCGTGTACATCAATAGCATCTACCATTACCAAAAAATGAGGGACCAAAAATATCTGCTACGATATTATCTTCCTTTGGTTGATGTGACGTACTGGCTGACGATTTATCTTTGTTTGTAAAAATGAGCGGTTTCTGATCTGAAGAAAGAGTCACTTGCGAAAAGTTATTTGTTGACTTTGGTGCGTTTTTGATAACTTCTTTGCAGTAGAAATTAATAGGGACAAGTTGACCATAAAGCATCTGGTGTAAAATTGATCTAATAGACATCTAGCTGCTGTCCGTTATTAGTTGTAGTTGGATCAACTTGAACCAGAAGCATGGAAAGGTTGATACATTTTGTAAGGTATTTTGAGAAGCAGATGGTTTAATGAAAGTATGTGGTCCTTGTGATAGACATTTTTGTATTAAGGACAAGAAACAACGTAGGAACGGAGATTTCAGAGAAGGAGAGCAGCCTCATTCTTGCAGAAGAGATATCTTCACTCTTATCTTGTTCTTGTACTGAAGCCATAATGATGGTTCAATTTAGTCTTCGGTGTTCATCGAAACTGGATATATTGTAGGGTTACCAGTTTATGGTATCATGCCCAGGAAGTTAAGTTGTTGATAGGTAGTCCGAATGGTTAGCCGAACTCGTGAACGTGTAGCTGAGGTAGTAGTCCGGCTTGGTCAGTGGGTCGGCCGGTAGGCCGAAACTCGTATGTGGCCACCCAGTTCGAATTCGGGCAATTTGCAACGCCTGCCTCGGTTGGAATGGCCGGTTTGAAGGAGGAATCAAAGTCGAGGGCAAAAGGAACTACCAAACTATGGTATCCTTTGAAAGACAAGGGCATCAGTAGCTTCTTCTTCAGAGGTCTTCTTCTGGAGGAACTGCTGCTTCTTTTAGAGGAACTGGTGCTTCTTCTGGAACAGTTCCTGCTTCTAGCTTCTTCTGGCTTGTAGATAAAGTGAGTGTACAAATTACCTTGTTTAGGAATCCCTCTAAAATTATCTCAAAATGCATTTTCTAATTATTGATTCATATTTAAATAATCTGGATGACGACACCATCTTGGTGTTAGAACAACAAGGAGACTATCAAGTAGAAGAAGATGAAGATAACATGATTGAAGATGTCATAGTTCCACTTCTCGAAAAGATGGAGTCTAGGGCTTTTTGTCTTATAAACTCTTTTGCTCTTATTATCTCTTTCCGATCTCTTTTTGACCGTCGAATTGTTGCGCCACTCTCTATACTATCGCTATTACAACAGACACTGTCTCTTCTGAACTCTCACGTCTCATACCTCCTACATTGAGAAGGCCTCGTGCGACACGACCTTCTACTTACTCACCAGAGGATATATATATATATATATATATATATATATATATATATATATATATATATATATATATATATATATATATATATATATATATATATATATATATATATATATATATATATGTGTGTGTGTGTGTGTGTGTGTAGGTAGGTAGAGAGAAAAAGACAAATTCAGATGTGACTTTAATGAGTTATCTTTTTAAATATCTGCACTTCTGCCAGAATTTTGCTTTTTTGTGTTTAAGGCGAAGAATTGGAGATGTTAATCCTCGTGGAATTGTACGTAGCGTCAATAATCTCTTCTGGTAAAAAGGACTCAATTTCCAATTTGGAGGATGAAATCACCTCAAATATCGACGAAATCTTGCGAGTGAAAATCCCTGAGAAGAAGGATAACTTAAAGACGTCCTTCTGGTAAAGAATTTCACAGGAGAAGAATTGAGAAGAATAAATACACTGAAAAAGGACCCCAGCTATTCTTTATTGACTGCCTCAAACTTTGTGTCGTTAAATTTTTCTTTTTCTTTAAATATAAAGATTCGTTCAAACATTTCCGCAAAAAAAAAATGTTAACAATAATCTATTTAAATCTCTTTTCTTTCCTGTTGCAAATCTTATTCTCCAAAGAAATCTCGGAAGAGTGTATCGCACCTATATTATATATATATATATATATATATATATATATATATATATATATATATATATATATATATATATATATATATATATATATATATATATATATATAAGTCGTTGCTTTTTAAATAAAACTAAAAAGGAAATGAATAAATTTAGTGAAAAAGCTCAAAAAATTTATCAGTTGAAAATGACGTAAATTTGTTTCCGTTTTTAAAAATAAAATTTTATTTTTCGCAAATTAACAATTGACAATTTTGTGGTGAAACGAGTCGCTTCTCTTTCACTCTTTTAATTTTTTCTATTCATATATAAATTTAAGTCATTTTAGAAGGAATGTAATATCGTTTCCTTTTTCCCAAAAGTCGGTCTTATTGATTTTCTTAATTGTAATTCAAACTTTAGCTTTTAAGGACAATTACTTCAATTAAGTTTTATGGAAAGTCATAAATCAGAACAAAATTACGAAGAGTAATTAAAATTTCCTTTTAAGGTAATTATTTGTTTTTCCAATTATTAATTAAACATTGAAACAATTAACATTAAAGTTGGAAACTTTGAAGTTGTTTCAATACAAATTTCGAGATAGTTTTATTATTTTTTTCTGATATTATTTGACTTCAATTTCAGACTTATATATTCAATATTTTCCAATATTAAAAAAATTTCACATTTCAATTTCATAGAATATTTAAAATTTCGAGTTTTATTTAAAACATACAAAATTTCTCAATTAGAGAAAGAAATAGGCAAACTTTTGTCAATTGAGTAAATGTGATAATTATACAAAAATACTTCAAAATTATTCATATCCAAATTGAACTCTTTATACAAAGACCAACAAATAAGACCAACACATGTCCACCATGTCGAATTCAGAGCCCCTCTCAAACCAAACTAGTCTATTCAAACACTCAACCTACTTAGTCACATTCACTTTATTTATAATCACAAACGTTATATATATATATATATATATATATATATATATATATATATATATATATATATATATATATATATATATATATATATATATATATATATATATATATATATATATATATATATATATATATATATATATATATATATATATATATATATATATATATATATATATATATATATATATATATATATATATATATATATATATATATATATATATATATATATATATATATATATATATATATATATATATATATATATATATATATATATATATATATATATATATATATATATATATATATATATATATATATATATATATATATATATATATATATATATATATATATATATATATACTATGAAATTTATATAGCTAAAAACAAAGTATTGTAGCTAAAATCAATAAAAATAGCTAGCACTAAAAAAATGGTAGGTTGCTATTTTTTTGTAAAGTCAGTTATCCTCAAACATTCATTCTTTAAAGCTTTCATAGCGAAAAGTTATCTTTAAGATTTCATACTTAAATGTTTGCTATAAGCTTTCTCGATATTCGCAAGTCTAATTTATTTATGATTACTTAGTTTAAATCAAAAGCATACACAGCATTTTGAAAAATCTAAATAACTTGACAATTTAATTCCTTCGAAATACATTTTCTTTCGGTTGATAAATCGTTGACGCTACTGCAGTCGATGGAATAGGAACGAAACTTCTTCAGATGGAATTCAAGTTCACTCTACTCTTTCCCTGATGAGGAACTAAATGTTTCTCAAAAAGAGAGCATTCCTTTTAAATCATCGTAGGTTTATTTCACAGTGTTCTTGCGTGTTGAAGTCGTTCATATTCCTGTTTAAAACAAAAAACTGTTTTTTGTATCACATTTACAGAGATGCTCATTTGAAGATATCCGAGTTAATATTTTATGCAAATTTTGGAGAGACCAACCTCGACTCCTGGTTCGGATAATTTAAAATTAATCTCCAATAAATTCTGCAAATAAACCATCATTTTAAAATTAACTCTTTATTTTCAATTTCTAATATATATATATATATATATATATATATATATATATATATATATATATATATATATATATATATATATATATATATATATATATATATATATATATATATATATATATATATTAACTGGGATTTGGTTTTCCTTAAAAGACAATGCTTATTTAATAACTTTATTAAAGGAAATCACAAGCACGGAAATGATATGGTATATTGAGACAACAGAAATATGGCTCTTCTGATCCTAAAATTCTATTTTGAATAAGATTCAATTTATCACCATTTACATAAGCACAATAATATTGCTTGTAGCTTGTTTATGAAAATGGGAAATAATTTGGCGCCTTCAATTAAATGATGACTCGCAGGACAGGGCCCGTATACTACACGTCTCCTACTCAATCTCACGCCAGATTGAACAAATGAACTCTTAAATTAAGTATATATAGTATATATATATATATATATATATATATATATATATATATATATATATATATATATATATATATATATATATATATATATATATATATATATATATATATATATATATATATATTAAATATCTCAAAAAACTACTAAACGTACGTATAAAACTATAACATTTTTGGAATCCTTGAAGAATTTTGGTAATGAAAATAATAAAAGTTGTGAAAAAAAGTTAAAAAAAAAAAAATTCGGTTTTGTACGATATTTAAGGAAAACTGTCATTATTATTATTATTATTATTATTATTAATTTTTTTTTTAAAGGAACCCAGTTTGACTTATTTGACCTGACTACCGAAGATGCCGTGGGATTGTGGCCTAACCGATAGCTGGTATGTTGCCGTAAGATCGTAGCCTACGGCCATATTATACCAAATATATATATATTTAACATTTTTGTTACAATTTTCTACGCAAATGTATTCTACTGCAAAATCTCTGAATTTGACTCATAAAAAGACGCCGCGAGACGTGCGCTGCCAAACGTACGATGACGTCCATCGATTTAAAAAAAACCCATAAATTACGTAGTTATTAAAATTAATGTTTTTTTTTTTTTTTTTTTTTAATTCCCAATTTTTCATTATCAAAATTCTTCAACGATTCCAAAAATGTTATCGATTTTTAACGTACGGTTAGTAGTTTTTTAGATATTTAAGGGGATCAAAGTGCAGTCTAGCCCGACTAGTTTATAAAAACTTACATTATAATTATTGCCACACTAAAACAGCAAAAAAGTTATTTGGTGTTGTGAATCAATTTTATTTCCTGGCTAGTCTTTGCTGCATTGTTTGTACATTAAACATGGTATCCTTATTTGTGCTGCGCAAGTGCAATTTTATCTTTAAGGACAAAAGTTCTCTTGTTGGCCATATAAGAAAAACATGTCAGGTGCATGGAAACAAAAAATGATTGCTAGAAAGAGCTTTGTCTCTATAAAGGGCGATTAAAGAAATTCTGCGGTAGAAATTTAATGTTGCAAATCTGTTTAACTAGAGGGAAAATATTGTCTATAGAGAGGTGTCATTATTAAAACTTTGTTGGTCAAAACAAAGTAATAAAATATTTAAAATAAGAGAAAAGTTGAAATTATAGGAAATGTTGAAAGGAAATCAAATGAGAATTGAAAAAAAAAAAAAAACAGGAAAATCGGAGCCACTTAAAAGAAGAAATATGTTTGAAAACCTGTTTTCTTGAAAAGGGAAATCGGGGGAAAGAAGAGGTCAAAGAAATGGGGAAGGGGGTACAGGAAAAAAAATTTTTTGAATGGCTGCGTAAAAGAAAGGAGAGGTGAAAATTTTCTGAAAGATCTTCGCTAAAGCGGCGGAAAGAAAATTTAAAAGCTATTGGGGAAAAAATGGAAAAATTAATGAAAAAAGAATGAATGAAAATAGAGAGAAGAGAGAAGGAGAGAAAGCGGAAGAAAATCCTCATTAGCTTTATGAGAAAACGAAACAACTTTTAAAATATCTCTGATCGTCGTTTATAGCGTTTAGGAAATCAAAGAGGGGAGAATGTTTTGAAAATGTAGGAAACAATAAATGTAAACCTTTAGAAGAAAATACAAACAAGTAAATAAAAGAATGACATGTTGTGAGGTCACAAGTTGAGGAATGTTTGAATTACGAAGTAAAAGGAGGAATTTTATTTATTGAAAGTGACAAACTACTCAAAATATTCTGCTTAATTATATGGTCAGTTGATGCAATTTTTGTTCCCTTAAACAATTTGATTTGGATACAAATATCAACTTTCCAGAATGGTAAAATATATTACTTCTACAGCTATTGCTTTTAATAATAATAATAATAATAATAATAATAAGAATAATAATAATAATAATAATAATAATAATAGTAATAATAATAATAATAATAATAATAATAATAATAATAATAATAATAATAATAATAATAATAATGATATAAATTATTGTTATTATTTTTTTTATCATTTAGTGATTTCGGTATCAAGAATACTTCCACTCCCACTGAATGTCCGAACTGTAGCATCCTCTCCTCATATTATTGCTATTTCATCGGCACTGCTTTTGTGACATTTTAATTTGCAAATGTCTTCTTTTGAGGAAGCACTTAATGACTTATGGTTCCTTCTGCCTTTTTCCTTATCAGTTCCTAGATAATTATCTTATCTTTTACGCTCATTAGTTCATGTACTTTGCTTCCTTCATTTATTTTCCAACTGCCTTTCACTTACACACCTTCAAGAGCTCTTCACCCGGACACGTCAGCCCTTAACTTCTTAATGTATATCGTTTTTTCCTCTACATAGTGCTCAAGTGGGTTGTAGAGTTCATGTATTAACATTTTCCTCCAGAATATTATATATATATATATATATATATATATATATATATATATATATATATATATATATATATATATATATATATATATATATATATATATATATATATATATATATATATATATATATATATATATATATATATATATATATATATATATATATATATATATATATATATATATATATATATATATATATATATATATATATATATATATATATATATATATATATATCCTCCGGTGGGCAAAGGCCAAGAGGCCTACCAAATTCCACCGGAGTTGGAAAAATCTTATCATCGTCGAAGAAGGCCAACATGTCCAAATACACGGCATTTGAAAGTATGCAAGTCAAAGGAAGTTGGGAAAACAGATATTGGGAGTGTGTTCCAGACTTTAACAGTAGAGTGGCTCGAACGGTAGGGTGATTGACTCACGTGCTTGAGGGCGCCGGTTCGATCCCACTTCGGGATCCTAGGTATATACTACCTAGAAAGTTCCTCTCCTCGAATAGGGCAATGCCCGTGAGATGTGAACTTTTTAAAAAAAAAAAAAAAAGGAAAAAAAAAATATGTAAGATTGAGTATAGCGGTTAAGTCTGGGGTCGAAGAGTTGGACAGAGAAAGAATGAGACTATGTAGAAAGGCGTGTCGCACGAGCTCTTCTCAATGGAAGAGGTATGCGAGGAGTGAGTTCGGAAGAGCAGTGTCCGTTGTAATAACGATAGTAAAGAGAGAGTGAAGCAACAATTCGACGGGCAGAAAGAGATTGGAGAGAGTTAGTAAGAGCAGGAGAGTTGATGTGACGAAAAGCCCTAGACTCCACCTTCTCAAGGAGAGCTGTATGAGTAGAACCACACCAGATGTGTGACGCATACTCCATACAAGGGCGAACAACACCCCTATACAGAGCAAGCAACTGGGGTGGCGTAAAAAAAACTACGAGGGCGCCTCAGAACACCCAACCTCTTAGAAGCTTGTTTAGAAAGAGAAGTAATGTGATCTTTCCAAGAAAGATCACGATAAAAGGATACACCAACAATATTAAGAACACAAGAAGGTTTGAGTTATGTGTTTTCGAAGAAGATATCATAATTGTGTGGAAGATTGTGTCGAGGGGAGAGATGGAGGAACTGAGTTTTTGAGGCATTGAAAACGACCATGTTTTCTCTGCCCCAATTTGAAATTAGTGAAAGATCAGAGGTTAGTTGCTCCAAGGTTACCCTTCTCGAGTCTATCAACTACTGTTGGGTGGGACGTTTTCCAAACTAGAAGGAGCAATGAAGGGTAGAGTCATCAGCATAGGAGTGGATAGGTGATGAGGTAATAGAGAGAAGGTCATTAATGAAAAGCAGTAAAAAAGTGTTTGGGATAGGACAGAACCCTGAGGAACACCACTATTAATAGATTTAAAGGAAGAACGGTGGCCGTCTACAACAGCTGCTATAGAACGACTGGAAAGAAATATATATATATATATATATATATATATATATATATATATATATATATATATATATATATATATATATATATATATATATATATATATATATATATATATATATATATATATATATATATATATATAAAGGAAAAAAGGAGGCGTTTGAAAAAATTTTGAGCACAAAAAGTTAGATAGTTAGTAATAAGAAAAGTTAGTAATAAGATAGTTGAAAGTTTTAGAGAAAGGAGTAAGATGTTTTGGAATTAGGTGAATAGGGTTAAGAATAAGAGAGAGGAATTGAGAGATGGGGTAAAAGGGTTAGATGGAGAAATAAGAGATATGGGAAGTAATGTTAGAGCTAGATGGGTAGAGTACTTTAGTGTGTGAGAATAAATAGAATGGAAACTGCAATTTTTGAGGTGAATAATGGATTGAGACAAGGTTGTGTTATGTATCCGTGTTTATTTAATATATTTATAGATGGAAAGAGAAGGTAAAGGGGTGAGAATGAGGGATCAACAAGATATATGGAATGTGAATGTGTTATTATATGCGGATGAGGTTGTACTTTTGTCTGAGTCACAAGGGAGTTTAAATGTTTTGGTGGATGAGTTTGTAAACTGTCGTAATGAGTTAGGCTTAAGAATGAATGCAGGAAAGAGTAAAGTGTTATGGATGAAAAATGGGGAGAGAGAAGAGAGGGTTGTAGGTGGGGGAGATGAACTGCTAATGAAAATGGGGAGGGAGAGATTGGAATGGGTTAATTCTTTTAAATATCAGGGTGTAAATTTTGAGGGGAGAGATGTTTGGAAGGGAGATGTACTAGGGTATAGAATAAGAGAAGGGGATAAGATGTTGGGAGGCTTGAGGGATATTTGGAAGAGAGGAAGGTTGACAAGAAAGGTGAAGAAGAAAATGTTTGAGGGATGCTGTGTACCGGTTGTTATGTATGGGAGCGAGGTGTGCGGTTGAATGCGAGAAAAGGTAAAAAGTTGAGGTTTTCGAAATGAAAGGTCTGAGAGCAGGTATGTGGTGTAAGTAAAAGGGATATAGTCAGGAATGTGGGAATAAAGGAGCAATGTGCTTGTGGAAGGGGGATGGTTGAGAGAGCTGAACAGAACATGTTGAGGTGGTTTGGGCATGTTTGAAGGATGAATAATGGGAGATTGGCTTAAAAGGTGTAAGAGGTAGAAGGAGACCTAGGGGAGGTTGAATAAGTGGGGTCAAGGAGTTAATGAGGGATAGGGAGCTGGGATGGGGGGAGGGTATGTGGTTGACGGAGGACAGAAATGAATGGAAAAGATTGGTGAAGGGATGAATGCTGATACCAGTTGTGACTTGTGGTAATCAACACCACACGTTTGTGGGAAAGGTTGTGACTCTATATATATATATATATATATATATATATATATATATATATATATATATATATATATATATATATATATATATATATATATATATATATATATATATATATATATATGAAGAAAAATAAGTTTATTTAATTGTCTCCTAACAATGTTTTCTGATAAATTTGGAAATATTGATTCCTCGAACAATTTCAATATTTTCACTTTACTGATTGAGAAACTATACGATAAAAGTCACTTGACTTTTAATATGAAAAGTCTTCACTCCTCTGCTCCACAATTATTTAATGAAGTATAGTTAATTTGAGATGTTAAGTTTGTTTTATTTATGATCAATTAACGATTAAACAGTACTTGAAATGAAAAAAAAATTAAGAGTTTAAGTTAATGAGAATAAAAAAAAATTAGATTTTGGGTGAAAAGCTGTGAAATGCTATTACCCTAGGAGCGTAATAATCTTACGTTCATGATTTTACACTTAAAAAAAGGTTAATTCTTTTTGTGAGAATACAATTAAAATTATAGGTAGATTACACAGGCCTGCATTTTTTTCACTTTTGCAAAATTGCCTTTAGTTTAACTGCTGAACTTTGTTTTTTTATTTGCTGAATCCAAATATGACAGCAGTTGTTCTCTACCACGTAAGGATTTTTCACAAAACGCAATGATATGTCATGAAGAAAAAGCAGTAAATACACATCAATAATGGTTTATTAAAAGGATTTAAATTGGAACACATTTTTTTTTTTTTTTTTAAATTTGAAACTAAAAAGATATATAAGGTGAAAAATATGTTTAAAAGAAATATATGAAAGTGAAACTTACAAATTAATAGTAGGGTGAAAATTTAAAGTCGACCTTACCAAGCCGCATAGTAGCGTTTTCGCTGATTTTGAAAGCTTCTTTTCAGACTTTTCCTTTTATATGTTGCTACTTCAGTTTCATTCCAGCGACCCTGGTACCTTCTCTCCATTTCTTTCATCTTGGTGGAAGTGCTCGCCTTGCTCCTCGCTAACAGCTCCTAAATTTTCTGAAAATAAGTCCAAATGAGAATGAAGAAATTGCAGTTTGAGGCTCATCGAACACCCCAGATATCTCAAATTTTGTAGCATATCTTCGATGATTGCCTTGAAATTTGGGTCTTTATTGTTCCCAAGGAACTTACTTACTACTTCCTTGAATGACAACCATGCCACTTTTTCTTTAACATCCATTTTCGTTTCAAACTGTGGATTTTCCATTAGTTTGCGAATATCAGGACCTACAAATACTCCCTCTTTAATATTTGCTTCGGATAATGCAGGGAATTTGTCCCTTAGGTATTTGAAACATTCCCCTTCCTTAGAGAGAGCTTTTACAAACTGCTTCATTACGCCAAGTTTGATGTGAAGTGGAAGCAGGAGTACGTTCTTTGGCTCCACAAGGTTTTCCTTCACGACGTTCTTTATTCCAATTTCAAACCCAGATCTCCTCGTCCACTCCTTTTGTATCCAATGCTGGGCTCTATTTCGACTGTCCCACTCACACAAGAAACAAGGGTATTTGGTGTACCCTCATTGCTGTCCTAGAAGCATGGAAAGCACTTTCAAATCTCCACATATAGTCCACTCATTGTCATTGTATTTTAACTTCGACAAAATCGTACTCAAATTCTCGTAGCGTTCTTTTAAATAAACAGAATGAGCAACTGGTACTGAGGCATTCTTATTGCCATTATGAAGGAGGACTGCCTTTAGACTTTGTTTTGACGAATCAATAAACAACCTCCACTCCTTTACATAATAGTTTACATTGAACATACTTAACTGCCCAGTGATATCATTGCAAAATACTAGTTCATCTTCTTGAGAAAAGTATTGAAGAAAATCTCTTTCTCTTTTTCTATACCATGATAATAATGTACCTGGTGCTTTTAATTTTTTTTCCTTTAACCTTGAGCCTAACAATTCGGCTGACTCCTTTGGTTAGATCTAAATCCCTGATAAGACCATTTAATTCTGGTTGTGTAAACAGTTGAGGTTCGTTGTTATAACCACTAAACTCTTCACCAGAGCTGCTCTCTTCATAGTCAGTATCATAAAATGTCGCAATATCATCTAACGAACTTGGTGGAGTTGGTACAGGAATGTCAGGATCATGATCAACAGGACGCATTGCGGATGGAAGATTTGGATACGAAATTACTTTTTTGTTTTTCAAGTTATAACACTCAACATTGGTCAAGCAAAAATAACAATCATCAATATGATTTAGGGGCTCCCCTCCAGACCATAGGTACTCCAAAACGAAAAGATTTCTTTTTACCTTGAGACCACTGTGGAAGTTCTTCTATGCAAATGCAGCAGACTGTGTGTGGAGCCCATGCCTTATCCTGATCACCCACTTCTTCTTTTGAGGAAGCACTTAATGACTTATGTTCCTTCTGCCTTTTTCCTTATCAGTTTCCCAGATCCTTATCTTATCTTTTTACGCTCATTCCTTCATGTACTTTGCTGATAAAGTCATTACTTCTCTTCCTTCATTTATTTTCCAACTGCCTTTCACTTACACACCTTCAAGAGCTTCTTCACCCGGACACGTTCAGCCCTTAACTTCTTTTTAATGTATATCGTTTTTTCCTCTACGTAGTGCTCTAGTGGGTTGTAGAGTTCACGTATTAACATTTTCCTCCAGAATATTATATATATATATATATATATATATATATATATATATATATATATATATATATATATATATATATATATATATATATATATATATATATATATATATATATATATACAGTTTCTTGACCTTATTTAATATTTGTTGGTAACATTTACAAATAAACTGCAAACACAGCCTTGTAAAGACAGCAAGAGAAAATAACTAAGAAAATGATCACACGGGCTTTGTGAAAAAAAAACCTTACGTGATGGAGGGAAATGAATGTGATTTTCGAATTCAGCACTCAAAAATACATGAAAATAAGACAAATTCATAAAGACAATTTTTCCATTGCAGGCCAGTGTCATCAAAATACTCATTTCCAAGAAAGATAGAGAGATGAAAGCTTAGGAAACTGACCAACGCTGTTTTTCAACAGGATATCAAAGGAGCGCATACTGCAAACGATACCTTTGATTACTTAAAAAAGTGTGTTCCTAAATTCATCTTGTTAGAAAGTTAACCACCAAATGACGAGAAAATTTATCTAAACGAATATATCATAATGGAAGAAAGATAAAAAATGTCAGTATTTTTTAATCGAAGAATGAATTAAATTTTTGAAAAAAGAAATTGGATTAAGTAGTTGATAAATTCCAGAACTAAAATTAGAAAAGTTGTTGAAGTGAACAATTTTTAAACGTATAAAAAAATTCAAAATTTGAAATTCTTTTCTGTTACTTAATTTGCATAGTAAATTTGACAGATTTTAGCTATTTTAACAACGAAAATATTCTATTTTTATTTTTAAAAAAAGAAACTCTGGAAACAATTTAAATTTGACATACTTCTGTAATTTGTTTTGGCAAAAAAACGGAATGAATACTACCTTTTACCAGATAATATATATATATATATATATATATATATATATATATATATATATATATATATATATATATATATATATATATATATATATATATATATATATATATATATATATATATATATATATATATATATATATATATATATATATATATATATATCACTTATCACTTTTCCCACTTTCGTGGGATGGTGCCCTCCACAATTACCTCACAAACAATCATTTCTACCTTTCACCCCCTTTCATCACCGCCCTCCATCTCACTCTGTCCTCCGCAAGTCTACTACCCTCTTCTAAATTCAAATTCTTTCCACCTAAAATTTCTTTCACTCCATCCATCCATCCATCCATCCATCTATCCATCCATCCATCCATCTATCCATCTCCACTTTGGCCTTTCCCTCCCCCTACCCCCATCCACCTCGGATTTAAGTACCTTGCCCAATATTCTATCCTCATTAATTCTACACATATGTCCAAACCATTTTAGCACACCCTCCTCCGCTCTATCCACTACACTTCTCTTCCATCTACACATCTCCCTTATTCTTTCATTTGTAATAGTATCAATCTTTCTCAATTTACACATCGCTCTCAACCTTCCATCTCAAAGACATTCAAACTTTTCCTCGCCCGAGCATTTATCATCCATGTTTCTCACCCATACCTTACAGATGGCAAACACATACCTTCAAATATTCTTATCTTTATTTCTTGCGAAATTTTTTTCCTTTCTTCCATACTTCTCTTAGGAATCCCCAACACTTTCATTCCCTCTGCTACTTAATTCTTTATTTCTTTTTTCCTTCCAACATTTACCTTCCACTAACATTCCTAGATATTTGAATTCACCCACCTCCTCAAGTTTCCTTCCCTCCATTTCTACCCCCCCCTTATTCTTCCCTTCACATCTCCTCATCCCCACCTCCAATCCTCATAATTTTACTTTTCACTGGATTGATTTTCAATATCATGTTCGCACTTTCCTTTCAAACTCTCTCACCAGTATTCTCAACTTTTCTCCAGATTCTGCCACCAACATTACGTCATCTGCAAAAAGTAAAACGTTCGCATTCAATTCACCCTCCACATTTCTCAACCTAATACCCTTCCCTTCTCTCTATATATCCCTAACTACGCCATCTATCAATAGATTAAATAACCATGACGACATTACACACTCCTGTCTCAATCCCACTCTTATGCTAAACCAATCCTAAAGTTCCCTCTTCACCCTCACTCTTGATCTACAATTCGCATAAAAAGTTTTGATCCCCTTCAGTAATTACCCTTTTAACCTCTTTCCATTAGTATTTCGAACAACTTCCTCCTGCATACCCTATCGTATGCTTTTTTCAAATCCAGAAAACATACATATCCCATTTTATTTTTTTCACTCAATTTCTCGGTAATCAATCTCAGTGTGAATACCTGGTTCACACATCCCTTACCCTCCCTAAAACCCTCTTGTTCCTCACCCAATACTCACTTGCCAGTCCTTCATTCTCGTCACTAACATCTTACCATAAATTTTTCCTATCACGCTCAGCAGACTAATCCCCCTATGATTTTTACAAACCATCTTATCACCTTTTCCTTTGTATATGGGTACAATGCAAGAGTCTGCCACTCCTGAGGCACTCTCCCTTCTTTCCAACATTCATTAAACATTCTCACCAACCAGTCAATCAACTCTCTTTCTCTCTCTCTCTCTCTCTCTCTCTCTCTCTCTCTCTCTCTATATATATATATATATATATATATATATATATATATATATATATATATATATATATATATATATATATATATATATATATATATATATATATATATATATATATATAATAAGAGTTGGTATATCCTTTACAAGGTATAAAATGGAATGAAAGGAAAGAGTTTTATGAAGTGAGTTGAAACGATGTGGTAAGAAGAGAAGCGATTCTTTTTTACGTCACTTTTAACCTTCCCAAAGGAAACATCTCCCGCGGGGCTCATTGGAAGTAGATTCAACTGATCCTGTCTTCAAGTCTTCAAGAGAAGTCCAACACGGCACATTGGTGTCATAATAAAATTTTATATATCATTTCTCGATCATATATATATATATATATATATATATATATATATATATATATATATATATATATATATATATATATATATATATATATATATATATATATATATATATATATATATATATATATATATATATATATATATATTAGTAAAGGGCACTATCCACTTCCAGATAAATGCCTAACGTGATTCTGATTTGCAATTGCAAATCATTCTCACGCTCTTTCCTGATGCTATTTTTAGGGATTCAATCAATCAAATTGGACTCAAGGTGGGGATGGGACCCCGTGAGCTACCCAAAATCGATATCAGGAAGTTACCTGAGCTTAGTGGATCACTATGTTCACCTCACTCTTTTTCCTGATCCTTTTTTTTTGAGGTTTAAACCTGTCAAAGTTGGTTCGAATCTGGGGAAAGGGTCAATGGGGGGGCCGTGAACTGATTAAAAAAATCGTCAGGAAATTTCATGAGAAATGAAGCAATTTTTGAAGAAAAGACCGTTAGGCCTATCTGGAAATGGATAGTGCCCAAATTACAATATATATATATATATATATATATATATATATATATATATATATATATATATATATATATATATATATATATATATATATATATATATATATATATATATATATATATATATATATATATATATATATATATATATATATAAACGCCACCACTCACGGGCAAAGCTCTTTTCATGGAGGGGGCACACACAGAGGAAGAAAACTCACTCAAACACACCTAACGAACATCTCTCAGGTGGGCACAGACGAAAGCCTTGAAGAGTAGAAGATTAAATGCAGGAGGAAAAATAGATGATGGTAAAGAGTTCCACAAAACAGAAGCAGTTGGAAAAAAGGAGGAACCACAACGAGCTTAGTCTGAGGTTTCCCACTTTACACACAAAATTGGTGCGAAAGCAGGGCACCCCTTGTGCAACGAGGATGATGCAACGGTGGAGGAATGCGAGAGGTCAATTCCCTCAAGCACCTGCCATTGCAGTACCTATAGAAAAGTGATAATGCACCAACGTCACGTCGCAGAGATAGGGGTTAAGGGAGTTTGGAAAGTAGGGACAGTTTATTAATTTTTTATCTTTAGACTCAACCCTATCCAGAAGAGAGGAGGAGCCGGAACCCCCCCAGATGTGAGAACAGTACTCCATACAAGGGCGGATAAGACCCTTATATATTTGGAGTAACTGTTCAGAAGGAAAAAATTCTCTCAACCTGAACAGAACTCCTAGCTTCTTAGAGGCTGCTTTAGCAACCATTGTGATATGAGGTTTCCAAGACAGTTTATTGTTTATGTTTAGACCAAGAAGGTTAATGATATTTACAGGTGAGACGGGAGAGCTGTCGAAGAGGATAGGAAAGTTAGGAGGTGTTTATGAAAGGGAGATGTGAAGAAATTGAGTTTTTAAAGAGTTGATTTTCACAAGTTTGTTATGACCCCACCGGGAAATCCCATCCAGATCTGCAAGAATAGAATCGGAAAGTTGAAGACGAGAAGCAGCTCTAGAAGCAAAAGAAGGAGCAGATTTGAAATGAGTAGAAGAATGTAGAGATGAGTCATCAGCATAAGAATGAACAGAGTTAGAAGCGCAGTTGAGAAAATCGTTAATGAAAAGTAAAAATAAAGTTGGAGATAAAACAGAACCCTGAGGAACACTACAGTTGACAAAAAAAGAGGAAGAGGTCGCTCCATCTTCAAGTGCCGAGATGGAACGATCTGAGAAATATATATATATATATATATATATATATATATATATATATATATATATATATATATATATATATATATATATATATATATATATATATATATATATATATATATATATATATATATATATATATATATATATATATATATATATATATATATATATATATATATATATATATATATATATATATATATATATATATATATATATATATATATATATATATATATATATATATATATATATATATATATATATATATATATATATATATATATATATATATATATATATATATATATATATATATATATATATATATATATATATATATATATATATATATATATATATATATATATTGCAGGATCATGTGGAAATCCTGACGCAAAACGACTCTACGACGATCTTCTCTCTAACTACAACAAGTTGGTTCGTCCCGTTCTCAATGTTAGCGATGCTCTCAAAGTCAATATTAAATTGAAACTCTCGCAGCTTATAGACGTCGTAAGTGTTTATATTTTATTCTATTCTTATTTTATTTATTAAACTTTAAATGTAATAATTATTTCTATAATTTTATGATAAAAAAATTGAAACAGAATTTGCTAAATAAACGGTAGCTATATATATATAATATATATATATATATATATATATATATATATATATATATATATATATATATATATATATATATATATATATATATATATATATATATATATATATATTATATATATATATATATATATATATATATATATATATATATATATATATATATATATATATATATATATATATATATATATATATATATATATATATATATATATATCACTAATAGCCAACGTGAGCCAGATACACGGCGTTTAAAAGTGTGCAAGTCAAAGGAAGTTGGGAAAACAGATAAAGGGAATGTGTTCCAGACTTTACCAGTAGAGTACATGTAAGATTGAGCATAGAGGTTAAGTCTGGGTTCGGAGAGTTGGACAGAGAAAGAATGAGACTGTGTAGAAAGTCGTGTCGCACGAGTCCTTCTCAGTGGAGGAGGTATGCGACGTGAGAGTTCAGAAGAGCAGTGTCCGTTTATAATAGCGATAGTATAGAGAGAGTGACGCAACAATTCGACGGGCAGAAAGATATTGGAGAGTGTTAGTAAGAGCGGGAGGGGAACAACACCCCTATAGGAGCAAGCAACTAGAGTGGCGTAAAAAAACAACGAGGACGCCTCAGAACACCCAACCTCTTAGAAGCTTGTTTAGAAAGAGAAGTAATGTGATCTTTCCAAGAAAGATCACGAGAAAAAGAAACACCGAGAATTTTGAGGATAGATGAAGGTTTGAGTTGAGTGTTTTCGAAGAAGATGTCATAGTTGTGTGGAAAGATTGTGTCGAGTAGAAAGATGGAGGAATTGAGTTTTTGAGGCATTGAAAACAACCATGTTTTCTCTGCCCCAATTTGAAATACGAGAAAGATCAGAGGTCAGTTGCTCCAAGGCAATCCTTCTTGCGTCTAATTAACTGCTGTTGGGAGGGACGTCTTTCAAATTGAAAGGAATAATGAAGGGTGGAGTCATCGGCATAGGAGTGTATAGGAGACGAAGTAATAGAGAGAAGGTCATTGATGAAAATTAGAAAAAAGAATTGGAGATAGGACAGATCCTTGGAGAACACCAATATTTATAGATTTATAGGAAGAACGGTGGCCGTCTACAACAGCTGATATAGAACGACAGGAAAGGAAATTAGAGATAAGGTGAAAGAGAGAAGGATAGATTCCGATAGAGGGAAGTTTAGAAATCAAAGCTTTGTGCAATACATATCGAAGGATTTCGATATGTCTATTGCCACAGCGAAAGACTCACCGAAACCCCGAAGGGCGGAGGACCAAGAGTCAGAGAGAAGGGAAAGTAGATCACCAGTAGAGCGTTTCTTTCGAAAGGCCAACTGGTGATCAGAGATAAGATTAGAAGAATTAAGGTGTTTCCAAATCTTCCTGTTAAGGATAGATTCGAAATCTTTAGAAAGAACGGAGGTTAAAGAAAATAGGACGATAGTTAGAGTTGAGAGGGGTTGTTGAGAGGGGTCCCTCTTCTTTGGCACAGGCTGAATGAGCATACGTTTCCAGAAAGAAGGGAAGGTCGAAGTGGAGAGACAGAGACGAAATAGTTTACCAAGGAGGGTGCAAGCTCAGAAGTTTTGAGAACCGAAGGAGGAATACCATCAGGACTGTACGCCTTTTTAGTGTTAAGCTCAGAGAGAGCAGAAATGATACTTTTAGGATAAATTACAATGTTAGGCATAAATGAGTTGGAGATTGTTAAAGGAGGAGAAATAGCTCCGGAATCGTTTAAAGTAGAGTTAGAGGCAAAAGTTTGAGCGAAGAGTTCAGCTTTAGTAGAAGGTAAAATGGCAGTTGTGCCATCAGAAGAGACTAGAGGAGGGAAAGAGGAAGAAGCAATGTTAGAGTTGAAATTTTTGCAAAATGCCAGAAAGGCCGAGAGGAAGAGGAACCAGGAAGATTATTGCATTTGCGGCGGAGAAAAGAGTTTTTGGTATCTCGAAGAATAGATTTTGCACGATTCCGGGATGAAATATAAGTTGAATGAGTTTCAGGAGTTTGAAGAAAACGATAGTCTCTGAAGGCAGCATCCCTGCGGCGAATAGCGCGAGAACAAACCAAGGTTTGTTATGGTTTAGTAGAAGGGAAAGAATATGGAATGTACGCCTCCATGCCAGAGAGAATCACCTCGGTTATACGCTCAGCACACTCCGAGGGACCCCTCCCACGAAAGCAATAATCATTCCATGGGAAATCAGAGAAGTACGACCGCAAGTCAGACCAGTTAGCAGCACCGAAGTGCCACAAACGTCTCCTTGTCGAAAGCGGGGACCGTTGTTGCGGAAGACATTGAAGAGACAGAACAAGATACGGAGATAAGAAGGTGATAGGATGAAGCCCAGAGGAGAAAAGAGTTTAACAGTATCAGGAGAAAGATAAGAAGTAAGGAAAATATCAAGTATATTGGGTTAATCACCAAGACGGTCAGGGATACGGGTAGGGAGTTGCACCAACTGCTCAAGGTTTTTCTGAATGCAAAAGTTGTTGGCGAGTTCAATGACTAGATCATGAGGACTATATGAAAGCAATTGAAATCACATAAAACGATGATTTCGGAGAAAGGAGAAGAAGAAAGAATGTGCTCTATTTTGGAGTTTACATAGTCAAAGAATTTTGGATAGTCAGTAGAATTAGGAGATGAATAGACAGAACATATAAATTTAGTAGTAGAATTGCAAGAGAGCTTAAGCCATAAAGTAGAGAATTCAGTAAACTGCAAATTAGAGACACGAGAGCAAATAACATCGTTGCTCACATATTCGCAACAACCGCCTTTGGCTGAAAATTGAGGATAGAGACAGTAGGAGGCAACAGAATAAGGTTTGCTGTCAGAAAACTCAAGCACCTGACTTTCGATTAAGAACAAAAGATGAGGTTTAGAAGAAGAGAGAATGTGTTCGACAAAGGGGAAATTAAAAAAAAGACCACGAATGTTACACCGTACACCGGGGTAAGCAGGACGCGGGGTCCTGGAGGCACTATCCCCATCATCGGAGTCCTCCAACTCCCAAGTGATGATGGGGTGAGGAATGGATGAGGGGCATTCTTTGGATGCCGCCCCTTGAAGCATCTCCGAGGCTTCTTTGAGTTTCACCATTTTTTGGTTATTTGTTTTATAAAGGTAATTTAAGAGTAAGCGCTTGTAAATTTGAGGAACATGTGAAGAAATGGGGTGGAAAGGTAGTGGGAGCTTAGACACACCAATATGAGGCAAGGGTACACTAGAGACCCCTGAGAAGGGGAAACGCGAAAAGAACGAACCAAAGGGCAACGAAGGTGAAATGGAATGGTCTAGCCCATCCTACTCCGCGGGTTATGCCCAATAAGGGGTACTTGCATATATATATATATATATATATATATATATATATATATATATATATATATATATATATATATATATATATATATATATATATATATATATATATATAATTTGGGACGTTTCTTATAATATTTAAATAAATGAAAATAAGAAAATATTAAGTGTTTCTTGTTGTAATGAGGTCAAAAAGGGGGTAACGATTGCACGAGGCAACATGTAATAGATTTTTTACAGTGTATTTATTTGACTTGACACCAAAGGATGACTTTTAGCTTCAGTGCGTGATTCTTTTAAAAGGAGATATTTATCAATATGGTCACAAAAAATTGCTACCAGATCCAGATGTAAATGTATCGGGAAATTGATTATATATAGAGAACAGCTTGCTTAAGCTGTAAATTACTAAAGAACATAAATTATTCAGAACTTTTTCTAACATCACCTTAAACCGTATAGAGTTGATGTCAAATATTAAAACTCCAAACACATAGCTTGCTGTTACATCGAGAAAATATATACAGTAGACTATTGCATCTAACATATATGATGTTAAGTAACAGTTATTTATTAAATTGGTTTTACCAAACATAGTAGAGCAAACAAAAAATTTAATGATACCGAATTTTATTGCAATTCTATCTTATCAAACATCATTTTAAGATGTTTAAGTATTACCACTTAGAGACTTTGCACATCATAATTATTTTGGCATTTAATTGAGCAGCAAATTGTTTAAAAATTCTGCATTTGCATGCATTGTCTCTTACTCAAGTCCTGCAGTTACAGACAGGGTTGTGGAAAATCAT